>SJYV01053574.1:752312-763210 GCA_006410875.1 Neotragus pygmaeus | reverse complement strand
GTGATGGGACCAGATGCCATGATCTTAGTTTTCTGAATGTTGAGCTTTAAGCCAACTTTTTCACTCTCCTCTTTCATCTTCATCAAAAGGCTTCTTAGTTCCTCTTCACTTTCTGCCATAAGAGTGGTATCATCTGCATATCTGAGGTTATTGATATTTCTCCTGGCAATCTTGATTCCAGCTTGTGCTTCCTCCAGCCCAGCATTTCTCATGATGTACTCTGAAAATAAGTTAGATAAACAGGGTGACAATATACAGCCTTGACGTACTCCTTTTCCTGTTTGGAACCAGTCTGTTGTGCCATGTCCAGTTCTAACTGTTGCTTCCTGACCTGCATACAGGTTTCTTAAGAGGTGGTCAGGTGGTCTGATATTCCCATCTCTTTCAGAATTTTCCACAGTTTATTGTGATCCACACAGTCAAAGGCTTTGGCATAGTCAATAAAGCAGAAATAGAAGTTTTTCTGGAACTGTCTTGCTTTTTTGATGACCTGGCGGATTTTGGCAATTTGATCTCTGGTTCCACTGCCTTTTCTAAAACCAGCTTGAACTTCTGAAATTTCATGGTTCACGTATTGCTGAAGCCTGGCTTGGAGAATTTTGAGCGTTACTTCACTAACGTGTGAGATGAGTGGAACTGTGAGGTAGTTTGAGCATTCTTTGGCACCTCCTTTCTCTGGTATTCGAATGAAAACTGACCTTTTCCAGTCCTTTTCCACTGCAGAGTTTTCCAAATTTGCTGACATATTGATTGCAGCACTTTCACAGCATCATTTTTTAGGATTTGAAATAACTTATCTGGAATTCTGTCACTTCCACTAGCTTTGTTTTTAGTGATACTTCCTAAGGCCCACTTGACTTCACATTCCAGGATGTCTGGCTCTAGGTGAGTGATCACACCATCGTGATTATCTGGGTCGTGAAGATCTTTTTTGTATGGTTCTTCTGTGTATTCTTGCCTCCTCTTAATACCTTCTGCTTCTCTTAGGTCCCAACCATTTCTGTCCTTCATTGAGCCCATCTTTGCATGACATGTTCCCTTTATATCTCTAATTTTCTTGAAGAGATCTCTAATCTTTCCTATTCTACTGTTTTCCTCTATTTCTTTTCATTGATCGCTGAGGAAGGCTTTCTTCTCTCTCCTTGCTATTCTTTGGAACTCTTCATTCAAATGAGTATATGTTTCCTTTTCTCCTTTGCTGTTCGCGTCTCTTCTTTCACAGCTCTTTGTAAGGCCTCCTCAGACAGCCATTTTGCTTTTTTGGTTGTGATTACCCCTCTGGACTTTTCCCTAAGCCATGTGATTCATAAGCAGTTCTGTCTCTTCCTTGGTTCCCTTCCACAGTCATGCTCTTCAGATCTCATTCACCAGCATGGAGAAAAAACTCTGAACAGCCACTCAAGAGTTTCAATTTCTTCCATTTCTGTCTCCATGTTCCCTGCCTAATAGTGACCATTCACGAGCACAGTCTCGGTGCATTATTCATTCAGAACATCCAGTGTCCTTACCTTGTTTTGCTGACTCTTTTGCCTTGCAGAAGATAGGAGAATCATAGGTTCAAAATATTTAGGAGAGCTGTTTAAATCTGTCCTTCTCTTAAAGATTGTTCGAAATTGAGCCCATAGCCTGGAGGACAGGACAAAAATGTGCTGGGGGTTGTTCTTCACGCCACTCCTGATTGCCTGCTGTGTGCATGTGTGCTCAGTTGCTCATGCACTCCATGGGCTCATGCACTCCATGGGCTCCTCTCTCCATGGAATTATCCAGGCAAGAATACTGGAGTGGGTTGCCATTTCCTCCTCCTGTTTACTGTGTATTAGGAGAAGGCAATGGCACCCCACTCCAGTACTTTTGCCTGGAGAATCCCAGGGACGGGGGAGCCTGGTGGGTTTCAGTCCATGGGGTCACACAGAGTCGGACATGACTGAGTGACTTCACTTTCACTTTTCACTTTCATGCATTAGAGAAGGAAATGGCAACCCACTCCAGTGTTCTTGCCTGGAGAATCCCAGGGACGGGGGACCCTGGTGGGCTGCCATCTATGGGATCACACAGAGTCGGACACGACTGAAGCAACTTAGCATCAGCAGCAGCAGCAGCAGGGTAATATTTTGGTATATTGAAAAATATTGAGTGATGGTATTTTAAATCATTTTCTCCTTTGGACTGTATTACATTTCTCATAATTTAGGCTTCCTGGTTTTAGTATTTAAGTCATATCATTTTAAGATTGCATATCATTCATATTCCAATTTATATTACTTTGATTTGAAATAAATATTTTATTTTCTTTGTTTTCTTATACTCCATTAACTTGCTAATATTTTAGATGATTCTTTTAATTCCTTAACATATACTTGAGTAGTTTTTATTTATTTTAATATTCATTATTTTTAATGAAAAAGTAACAGCACATTTAGTTGACTTAATGTCCATATAATACCAATTCAGTTAAGAGTGAAATTGTTTCTATTAAGATTATTCCTTTTTATTGAAATATAGTTGATTTACAATATTATGTTAGTTTCAGGTATAAAGTGTAGTGATTCAGTATTTTCATAGGTTATACACAATTTTAAGTTATTATATAATAATGGTTATAGTTCTCTGTGCTGTACAATATACCTGTGCTGTAGTTTATATCTCTTAATCTCTTCTGCTTGTGTGTTTGTGCTTAGTTGTCTCCGTCGTGTTCGACTCTCTTTGTGACCCCATGGACCACAGCCCACCAGGCTTCTCTGTCCATGGGATTCTCCGGGCAAGAATACTGGAGTGGGTTGCCATGACCTCCAGGGGATCTTCGTAACGAGGGATCAAACCTGTATTTCCTGAGTCTCCTGTGCTGCAGGAGTTCTTTACTGCTGAGCCCCTGGGGAAGCTCCTGGTACTATCTTAACTCTACCCTCTCCCCCTTCCCCAATGGTATCCAGTTTGTTCTTTGTATCCATGAGTCTCTTCTGTTTTATTGTGCACTTTGTTTTATCTTTTAGATTCTACATATAAATGACAATATACAGTATTTGTCTTCCTCTAACTTATTTCACTATGGTTAATACTCTCTAGATTCATCTACATCATTGCAAATATTCTTTCTTTAGATTTATCAACTATTATCTATTTTAACTTATTAAAACTCTAAAAGCTACAAATTTAAAAAATAAAATAAATTATCTCTTTTATTTTAGCCTTTTTGCAATCTCAACTTTAGTAGTCTTTCATTTTTGTCTTACTCATTTTATTGTTTTTATTTTATTGCTTTGTCATAGTTATGCATTTTAATACTTCTGTCTTAATATTTTTCTGATTAAAAAATTACATCTAATTTTAACCTTTCTTAAAACTTTAATTTTGTGCTTTGCTTTATAATTTTAACATTGCTGACTTTTTCTCATCTTTTAAATTTAGTGTAAAGTGTAATAGTTTCTTAGTTTCTGTGACAGGTGTAGAAGCTCCAAATGATGTTTGAGATATATTTTGAGAAAAGCAAGTGATTAGTTCCAGCTAATAGAACACAGGTTGATGGCAGAGGAAATGCATTTCAAGGGCAAAAGATAATCTTCTTTGTTGAGGTCCTCCTAGGTGTCCAGTATGATGAAAGTGCTTCACTCAGATAAGTCCCTTTATCTCCCCAACAGTCAAGCATAGATGGTATTATATCCAATTTACAAATGACTCAACTAGAGTTTCATGAAGACTAACTTTTCTTATATTATCCAATTAATAGAAAATAGAAACCATGCCCATCTGACTAATTCCTACTTTCTCTTCATCACATTTACTCATTGAATGGTGGACCAGGTGACTTAAACAGACCCAGAACACACTGGTGCATATACTGACTGGATGGTGACATTCTTCATAAAACCATATTTGACATAACATGGATAACTCTGCATACTCTTTCAAGGTGGTTAAGAAAGGCAGGTGAGGGGCCTATCTTTTATGATTTGCTATATCTCCTTGTGGGCTTCACATGTGGTTCTGTGGTAAAGAATGCATCTGCCAATGCAGGAGATGCAGGAGCTGTGGACTCAATCCCTGGGTCAGGAAGATCCCCTGGAGTAGGAAAAAGAATCCCACTCCAGTACTTTTTTGCCTGGAAAATTCCATGGACAGAGGAGCTTGGCGGACTACAGTCCATGGGGTCACAGAAAGTTAGTCTCAACTGACCAACTAAAAGCATGCACATATATATACTTAACAGTATTTCTATATTGAGAGGAAAAATTGCAGAGATGTCTTCTAAAGATTTTTTTCTCTCATGAAAATTCAAATGTTTAAATCTCATCCACTAACTTTTCTTTTTAACATTTGATAGAAAATGTATTTCTACTTAGTAAAGTAACTACTAATTGCAATTTAATTACCTTAAAAATATGTTCCTGGGAAACATGTCCATTTTATGAAATCACTGAGTTTGTTATAAATTTTTCTCCAGAAGTCTAAACTAGTACTACTATGCTCTTTAAGCTTTCCACTACTTTATAAACACTCTTGTTGGCCACAGAGTATTTATAGAGTATATGCCAAACTTAATTCAACTAAGAGGCTGGGTTTGTTTTTTAGTATTTTGAAAACTGCATAAATTTTGATGATTGACACTCAGGGTGTGATTCTTTTTCCTGGACTGAAAAATAAATGAAATCTTTCTACTTTTGAATAATAAATACCCACAACTTAAACAGAGTAAGAGAGCTCTGGTTATTTGTTTTTCAAAGTGCATTCACTATTAGAAAGTAGAATAAACAGCCTTTTATGTTCATTTAATTTTAAAATTTCTCAGGGAAGATACTAGTGACTTATATTAGTACTGTTATAGTTCCCCTAAAATTACCTATCCATCCCTTCTTAATCAGATTTATTAAATTCAGCATTATTACTAGTGTATATTTAGTTCTTCTGATATAACCATATGGGTTAGCTTGTCAAGTAAACAGCATATATGACTTAACACCATTAAGTTATATGTTTTGAATCTGATTCATTTATTACCCCTTAGTGTATATTTATGTATGACTGTAATCTTATATATATTATATTGTTAACTGAATTTTAAAATAATTTGATTATATTACTAGCAGCCTTTATCTTCAGCATATTGGGATTCTAAAACATTTTCAATAATTTAGTAACTTTCCCAAGTTTCTCACTGGTAAGCAGGTGCCAAAATATTTAATGCTTTAAAAATATCCATACAAGTCAGGTAGTAAGAGTCATATACAGTTTAGGTAAAGCAATAAGGACTGTCAAAAATACTGAAAAGTCACAGACATTAGGATAGCAAATACTGAAAAGAAATACCTTACCTGTGATAATATAAATCACACCTGGAAAGTAAACCACATTTCATGAGATAAAATATTGTACAATGTTTCATTTAGATAGGAAGTTCACTTTTTATTTAATCACAATGTCTCCTTAGTTCGGAGTTCTAGTAACTGCCCAGATAACCTTTCATTGCTTCACTTTTTTCTCTTTTTGTCTTTGTTTTATTTGCTTTATTTTTGCTTTTTTGTAAGATTGTTGTTCAAGTAGTCTCTGAGTTGGATCTAGGAATTTGGGTGCAGAGGATTTCTTATAAAAAATTACCACTACTTTCACTACAATTAGAAATTAATCAAACTAAACGCTAGTAACTTACTTATTNTGCTTTATTTTTGCTTTTTTGTAAGATTGTTGTTCAAGTAGTCTCTGAGTTGGATCTAGGAATTTGGGTGCAGAGGATTTCTTATAAAAAATTACCACTACTTTCACTACAATTAGAAATTAATCAAACTAAACGCTAGTAACTTACTTATTAAAAACAAACAAAAAATATGTAAATAGACTGCTACACGTAAAGCACAGCAGAGAAATAATGAGAGCCATCCACGTCCATCACTTATCCTGTCTCTGACTCCTGGTACTTAATTAGAATAATCTCAGGATAGAGATCACTGTCTGTATACNTAAATATATAAATCATACCTTCTGGGTTGTCAGAAACCTATAGAAAATTGATGGCAAATAGTGCAGAGATTAGTGTGAGATTAAATAAATGAAAACATAAATGCTTATGTATTTACTTGGAATAATTTATAAAAATTCCACTTTTATATTCATGAAAATCTTCAAATTTAAAGTCTCTTTGTAAATGTATTTGGTAGAAAATGATCAATAGAGAAAGGAGGTATTTATTAATACTGATTTTTAATCCACTGCTTCACTTAAAGAAACAACATATTTCAGCTCAGTGTTTAAATATTACCTATAATTTTATATAATTAGACCATAAGCTGGGGCCTAAATTATATATTCTTAAGAAATTAAATAAACCTAATAAAGGCATGTTATTAACTCTGATATCTCTGAAAATCTATTATGACTAAGTCTTGAGGGTAAGGTTCATTTTTTTGTTGTTGTTATTGTCCCATCTTTGAACACTTCTGAAATAGCTGTGCANAGCTGGGGCCTAAATTATATATTCTTAAGAAATTAAATAAACCTAATAAAGGCATGTTATTAACTCTGATATCTCTGAAAATCTATTATGACTAAGTCTTGAGGGTAAGGTTCATTTTTTTGTTGTTGTTATTGTCCCATCTTTGAACACTTCTGAAATAGCTGTGCAGGGATTTACCATGGAGTTACTCTAAGAGACTGCTTGACAAAATGGCATCAAGTCAAAAAGCCATCTTAAGTAAGACCATAGGGGTTCTATCATTGAGCAATGCCAATGCCAGTATCCGTTTAGAATTTCTATAACCTGTCCTTATGGGAGAGAATGGCCCTTGATGGATAATGTAGAACACATAATCCAAGTTTGATTAATCCATCCTGAGTGCATTTTCCTATATGGTACCACATGTATATTACTTTATTCAAACTTTGGGTGTCTTGTCTTAAATTATAACCTATAAAAACTTTTTAAAGTTCATATTTGATATGTTACTATTGTGAGAGTTGGACTATAAAGAAAGCTGAGCACAGAAGAATTGATGCTTTTGAACTGTGGTGTTGAAGAAGACTCTTGAGAGTCCCTTGGACTGCAAAGAGATACAACCAGTCCATCCTAAAGGAAATCAGTCCTGGGTGTTCATTGGAAGGACTGATGTTGAAGCTGGAACTCCAATATTTTGGCCACCTGGTGCGAAGAACTGACTTATTTGAAAAGACCCTGATGTTGGGAAAGATTGAAGGCAGGAAGAGAAGGGGCCAACAGGAGATGAGATGGTTAGATGGCATCACTGACTCATTGGACATGAGTTTGTATAAACTCTGGGAGTTGGTAATGGACAGGGAGGCCTGGCGTGCTGTGGTTCATGGGGTCGCAGAGAGTCAGACAGGACTGAGTGACTGAGCTGAACTGACCTATTGTGGTGAGTCCTGTAGCAGCTATGTTTGCCATTCTACAAGAAAAAATGTTTTGGATGAGACCACTTGGAACTAAAAGTCAACATGATGACATTGTCAGTACTAACTAGTGATGAGGGTTTGGTTTCAGGCCACTGCAGTAGAACAAATATTTCAATAAGGTAAGTCATATGAATTTTTAGGCTTCCAATATGTTCTACTATACTGCAGTCTTTTAAGTGTGAACCACCATAAAAGAGATAACAAACCTGTCTTAATTTAAAAAATACTTTATTAAAAAAATGCTGTCATCTGAGCTTTCAGCAAGTCATAGTAGTAACATCAAAAATCACTGATCACAGATTACTATTATGAATATAACAGTAATTTAAAAGTTTGGAATATTGCAGGTATTAACAAAATGTGACAGAGACATGAAGTGAGTAAATGCTGTTGAAAAAAAGGCTCCAATGGGGTTGCAACAAGCCTTCAATTTGTAAAAAAAAAAAAAAGAATATTTGTGAAGTACAACAAAGTATAATAAAAGGAGATACACTCAGATGATAAAGAATCTGCCTGCAATGCAGGAGGCCGTGGTTCAATCTCTGGGTTGGGAAGATTCCCTGGAGAAGGGAATGGCTACCCACTCCAGTATTCTGGCCTGGAGAATTCCATGGACAGAGGAGCCTGGTAGGCTACAGTCCTTGGGGTTGCAGAGTCAGATAATACTGAGCTACTAGTACTACTTTGATGCGTGTGTATAACTTCAGACTTACAAACCTTGTAACCAACTAGATTAAAGCTATGCAAAAAAACTACCTGGACTGTTTCATCTTGCATTACTCATGCAAGGTTGAAGTAAATTTAAGTTGCTCTTTTCAGTAAATATCTTGCATCATTTTTCTCTTCATCTTTCCAGTAACTGAGGAGAAGGTAACATTTTTCATGTTGGAAGACAACTGCTTCTCTCCTTGGCACCAACAGTGATAGACTCGGAAAGACAGCATATACAGGTGTCAGTGGCTGAAGTTTCCATGCCACTAAGATTCACAAAATCTCAAGATTAATGTATTGAAATAGATGCTGGTGGATGCAAACTATTTGAAACACAAGGTCCTGAATTTAGTACAATATCAGAGGGAATTCTAATTTTGAAGGACAAGGCAAAATTAAAAGTTTTAAAAGAATTTGTAAAAATTTACTACAGTTTAATAATATCCCCATTTCTGTATTCATTTAAAACTTGTTTTATATGCTATAAAGTTAGGTAAAAAACAAAAAACCTCAATGTTCATGAGAAACGATGACTGAGAGGTCAGAGAGCCATCAAAGATGACCCAGGTAGTAATGTATGCAAACCAAATATCAGATGAGTTATCAAAATTTATTTTGATTCTCAGTCAGTTGGCTTAGCAAATGCATAAAATACTTGGCCTTTATCAGATTTCACAAAAATTTGAACTTTGCCAAAACATACATTTGGTCTAAACCTGTNAACCAAATATCAGATGAGTTATCAAAATTTATTTTGATTCTCAGTCAGTTGGCTTAGCAAATGCATAAAATACTTGGCCTTTATCAGATTTCACAAAAATTTGAACTTTGCCAAAACATACATTTGGTCTAAACCTGTATTATTTCCTTTTTAAAGGTTGGGGTTAGATGAAAAATTTAGTATCTATTTTATCTTTACATTATTCATATCTTTAAGTGAAAAAAATAAATGTTTAAAAATTTTTTTATAGATTGCTTTACATTGTCACTGTGTTTCTATGAAAGCATTTCATACTAAGTCTAAGTTCTTTGTACTAAGTTCTTTATAATGAGCTTTTTCAGCCAGATGTGTTTGTTTCTTTTCATTTTATTAAAGGTGAATATTCAACAGAAGGAAATTTATTAATTTGGACTATTATTATTATCGACCACTTTGCCTAGAGCAGTACACATCCTACACAGCCCAACGTAGGCTGAGAATAAAACAGATAAAATTAGATACAGACTTTGCTTTTCAGAAATTCATAACTGAATTGCACAGATAAGAATGTGTAAAAAAATGTAGTATTAAAAGTACTGTTTATAATCAAAATATGAAAACTATATGCTATGGAAACTCATCATATGAAACGAGTAACTTACAGAGTTAACACATTTCTGCAAGTTATATATAACAAAGAATTACAAATCTAGGGTTTAAACTGCTATATTGTTGAAAAATCCAAAATCCACCCAGGTACTTTTCCCATACTTGCTTACCCTCAGAGGACATCTTTTTATGAGTCCTGAGAAAAATGGACTAATCTTAGCACCCTTATATGCATGTAACACATAAAACTCTGCTTACTGCCAAAGAGCTCACAGATTCACACTTTTCAGATAGACCCTCATGGTAATAGCAAATAAAGCTTTTATACTTTTCTGGCAATTGCATTCTAAGAACCTGAATACAATGCTGCTTTGTGGTATCAGTAAAATTTTCACAAAGACGATATCCTTTATGTATTGTAAGATTTCAGGTGAACATAATTCTGTTCACTGAGAGTAGATTAAGTGACTGGAGAGTATTTCCTTGTGGAAGAAGCACTAAGCCCAAATGCTTTGACCTGCAAAAGCACAAAAAGATGTGGTGTATTCAGCAAGGAGCTCTGACTTGCTGCAACCCAGGATATATAAATATAGGGTGAAGAAGATAGGTAAATAAATAAGCAAACAAACAAACAAAAAATCATGACATTTGTGAGAAATAGGGCTATTTTTATTTGTGGGGAATAGCCTTCTCTAAAAGGTTATGGAGAACTGGGAGGTCTTTAAAGGATCATATGGACATAATCAGACTTTTTTCTTTTGTTTAAGATTTTTTGATGTGGACTATTTCTGAAATCTTATTGAATTGGTTACAATATTGTTTCTGTTTTCTGTGTTTTTGTCTTTTTGGTCACAAGGCACATGGAATCTTAGCTCCCTGACCAGGGATCGAACCCACACCCCTTACACTGGAAGGCAAGGTCTTAACCAGTGGACTACCAAGGAAGTCCTTAGATTTGATTTTTAGAAGAGAAATTGGACGGTAATGTGAGCCAAGGCATGGTGCAACAAGACTAAGAAGAACACACTAATAGTAGTTCCATAAATAGGCCAGTGATTCTCAAACTGAGGCAGTTTGTCTTGCAAGAAACACTAGTCAGTCCCTGGAGAAAGTGGCAGGGAAAGTGTACTCTGGAGTCTAGAGGCCAAGGATGCTGCTGAACCTACAATACAAAACAGAGTTAACACAGTCCCCAGCAACAAAGACTTATCCTGACCATGATGCCAGTGATGCTGAGAAAACCTGCTTTAGATAGGGGGGTAATGTGCACTATCACACTGAGGGGTTAATTTGTGTTTCGGTAATGGCTAATGATGTTGAGCATTTTTCCTGTGTTGACTGATACTGTTGAGTATCTTCTCAGCTTCTCACTGTATAGATATATCTTCTTTGGTGAACTGTTTGTTTAAATCTGCACATTTTTAAAGACGGAGTTATTCTCTTACTGTCTTTTCTTTCTTTCTTTCTTTTTTTTTTTTTTTTT
>SJYV01053574.1:737624-752239 GCA_006410875.1 Neotragus pygmaeus | reverse complement strand
GGAGAAGGAAATGGCAACCCACTCCAGTGTTCTTCCCTGGAGAATCCCAGGGACAGGGGAGCCTGGTGGGCTGCTGTCTATGGGAGTCACACAGAGTTGGACACGACTGAAGTGACTTAGCAGCAGTAGCAGGTTAGCAACATGATATTGATAATAACAGTACCTATTTCATAGAATTATTATGAAGATCAAATGGTAAAATCCAAATATAGTGCTAACAATGTGCTTGGTACATGTACAACTCTCTGTATATATAAGTTATTATCATGTATTAGTGTGAATCTCAAGGGAAGAGGTGTATAGCCTGTCTTGAAGGTAATTCTTCCTGGAAGGTCTTCATCTTCTGTTTGGATATAATTGTTATTCTAAGCAGTCTGGCCCTGACCCCAATAGAATGAATATTAAAATATTCTCTCATTTCAAAATGTCAGTTTCATAATTTCTTTGCCAATTGAGCCCTTGACAGGGAGGCACTTTCTCTGACCTTTTTTGGTATTACCAATTGTTTAAAAGTCTCTATTAAATTTTAAAAAGCTTTTGTGCTACTTTTCCTTGATCCTTATTATAGGTTTGGAATCGTGTGCTATAAAAAGTATTTGGCTGTATGTGCTTTTATAATGGAAGTAATTTAATTGGGCACTCTGCCTTCACAGATCAGCAAGGGTCAAATGACTTTTTAAGAGTACATGAGAGAAGTATTACATAAGAGGGAAAAAAGGGGAAAAAAAAGTCTTCCTACTTGCTTTCAGCACTGAATTGCTTATGGTTCATTAAGGCCATTGGTAAGGCTCCCATGTTATATATTTGCAAACCTGCTCCACTGACAGACAAGCTCTCCACATTTGTGCTCCTAGAGTGGACAGCTAATCACCCCACATCTGTTTAGTTTCTGTCTGCACAATTTGAAAATCCTGGGACAAGGACAACTCATATACGCTACACCTAATATACTTACTCACTGTCTTGTCAGGAACGCTTTCTGCCTTTGAAGTTTCCTCATTAAAATTTTCCAGGATTATACTTGTCAGTCTGGAAGAGTACAAGAAAAGAAACATCTTTCTTTAAAAGGTGTTAGATACCCCAACCAAATCCATTTACATAACTTACTTCCTCCTCACACAACATCGGCAAAATTGTAGTTAGCCACCTCTCTGCCTGTTGTTGATAAGGGTTTCCCATTTAAGTGAAACTAACAGTTTGCCTCTCTCTGAATATATACACATTCATGTCACAACCCCACTACTGACAGAAATTTAACACTGATGGTCAGGATTACAGGCCATTTGAAGGAGATTGGGATCGAAGACTGTGAGACTTTAGGGATTCTGCCAGAAATCCTGAGTTTCTGATTTATGTAACATTAAGATATACCTATTTTGTGACCAACTCTCTGGTTAAGGATGTAATGTAGAAAACTATATCTCCTAGAAAGCAAAGTGTCCATTTGTCAATACTTCTGACTCAGTTTTAAGTCTAAAATCTTTCCATCTTTGTCCCCTATTTTATAAGTTTGCAATAGTAGTTCAGTTATGTATTATATAGATAATTGTTTTCAAAATAGTTTAAATGGCGTAAGTTGACAAGTCTTTATAGGAAATGAAGAAATATTATATCCCCTTGTAGTTGATGGTAGTGCAGTTAATGGAATCACTTAATCATTTCACTTTAGGATATGCCCAAATCACAGTGGAAATTTTGGCACAGTCTGTTTTTCATTCTAATTTTGACTTGAGGCTCTACTTTTCATCAAGCAGACAGGTCTTCATTGTACACACACACATGCATACATATTTATTTATATTCTTTGAGCCACCAAAAAGGCTATCACTGTTACAGATAAAGCCAACACAAGTTGATTCATTCAGTTCTTCATTTGAAATGTTTTGTGTATTCATCGTGTTTAAGGTGTTGTCTAGATCAGTTCTCCAAGTATGGTCTGTTGAGATGTATTTTTTTTCCTCAAGACCCACCCAGAACAGAGTACACCAGGTCAGAACTCTTTTAAGATACTAAGATTATAATTATACTATGTTGACATTTACGTTGATGGTGTAAGCTGCTGCTGCTCAGACGCTCAGTCATATCTGACTCTTTGCAACCCCGTGGGTTATAGCCCACCAGGCTCCTCTGTGCATGTGATTCTCAAGGCAAGAATACTGGAGTGGGGTGCCATTTCCTCCTCCAGATCATCTTCCCCACCTGGGGACAGAGCCTGAGTCTCCTGCTTTGGCAAGTGGATTCTTTACCACTAGTACCACCTGGTAGCCCTTGATGGTATAAAAGCAATAGTAAGTAAAACTACTGCTTCCTTAGCAGGAATCAAGGCAGGGACACAAACTGTATTAGTCATTGTATACTTTATCGCCTCTTGCCCACACAGATTTCACTTGAGTGCAATGAAGCAGTTAAAAAGCTAAAGCCAAATAATGTTGTTAGATCTCCATCCTTGAGGACACATCAGTTTAATATTCTGCGTACAGTGTGAAATATGCATAAAATTGTCTCATATGAAGCATGATGTTTGGCTTTAAAAAAAACAGGTGCTTGTTTCAGATGCAAGCTGAACAAACTACTTTTTTCTTGGAACACCATTTGTACTTGAAGGAATGACTAATAGACAAACTTTGGTTATTCAGACTTGAATATTTTGTGGATATTTTCTTTAAAATGAATGAGATGAGCTGTCATTTAAAGGAAAATATTTGGCAGTACCTGTTGCTAATGGTAATTTTAAGCTTTCAATTAAAATTAAAATTTTCAAAGAATTATATCCATCACGAGTTTGACAACTTAGTAATATTTTAAAGGTTTGAGACAGATATAATGAAACTAGTGGTGATATTAGTGTAACTATTTTGTATTGAAAAAAAGTGCTGAAATCTGGAAGATCTACATAAGATAACGAACCAATGTTTTTTTTTGTTTGTTTGTTTGTCGTTTGTTTTTAATGCAGGATGGTACAGAGTTATGCATTGGTTAAAAGAACCATTCAAAATACAATGGGTTTTAATACCACATTGTAATAAAAACTAGAGTTTTGNATTGAAAAAAAGTGCTGAAATCTGGAAGATCTACATAAGATAACGAACCAATGTTTTTTTTTGTTTGTTTGTTTGTCGTTTGTTTTTAATGCAGGATGGTACAGAGTTATGCATTGGTTAAAAGAACCATTCAAAATACAATGGGTTTTAATACCACATTGTAATAAAAACTAGAGTTTTGATTTTACATTGCCTCTCATATTTAAGGAACTACTTCTGTTGAGTTTATATAGTTTCAAAGTAAAATAGCTACAATTATCTGGAAAAAAGGTATTAAAATAATACTCTCCTAATTATATCTTTATGGAGGTATATTTTCTACATATATATGAAGCAAAACTACATATCTCATTAATGTGTTGAATTCAGAAACAGAGATAAGTATCTAGCTGTCTTCTTATCAGACATTAATGCAATCTGTAAAAATGTAAAACAATGCTACTACTATCAATAAGATTTTGTTTAGAAAATACAACCACTCTTCAGCAAAAAAAAAAAATGTTATCTGTGTTGGCATATGATTGGCTTATTATTTTTAAATTATCAGTTTTAACTTTAAGTATGGTAAATATTGTTAATATATAGTCCCATAAACAAATAATCTTTTGCGTACTCAGTAATTTTAATAGTAAAAAGAGGAACTGAGACCAGAAATTTTGAGTGTTTTAGACATGGGAATGCAGAATCAAAGATAAAAAGTCACCATCTTCATGGTTTAACATAGAAGCAGAACAAGCAATGCAGCTATTATATTTCATGTGATATTGAAATAGAAATTTATAAGAATACAATGAGGAGAGAGGCAGGACTTATAACTCACAGGTGAGACAGGAAAGGCTTCTTGAAAGAAATATCACTGTATCTGAGTTTAAAAGTTCATCTGAATCTTGAAGTTCAAGTACACATTAGGCCAGTAAGCAGAGAGTGGGCATTCTTGTAGAAAGAACAGTCTGTTCAGAGGAACTCCTGATAGCAGAGTTTTCTGCACATTTATGTTTCATGAGTGAGCCACGGATACTAAAGCTGGAACTATAGAACTTGCTTGTGATTCTAACTGTGTGGGAAGCAATTGAAAGAGTCCCCTGGTAGAAAGATAAACCTTCACAGTAGTATGGATGCTCATGTGGGTTTCAGGAAAGACTGGGAGAGGGAGAAGTAATTTAGGACTCTGTTGCAACAGTCTGAAGAAGGATTGATAAAAGCCTGTACTAAGGCAGTAGCATGGCAGGGGTAGAGAGAATGAAGGAGTGGATTTGAGCAATGCTAATGAGGTTGAATTTATGGACTTGGGAGCCAGCTGAATACCAAAGAGAATGAAGAAGGTGAAAACAATAGCTAAGTTTGGGCCTTAGGTGGTTGGACAACAATAATGCCGTTCTTTGAGTGAGAGAACAAAGGAGGGAAAATGTTGGGGAAGGATGCTGTTGGTAAATATAATTTAATACTTTGAGCTATATATGATTATGGATCATCAATCAGAGTCTATGAGCAGCTGAGTGTGCACATCTGTTAAGAGAAACAGACGAAAATAAGATGTGGGAGCCATCAGTGTATATATATATAAGTCACTCAGTCATATCCAACTCTTTGCAATCCCATGGACTATACAGTTCATGGAATTCTCCAGGCCAGAATGCTGAAATGGGTAGCCTTTCCCTTCTCCAGGGGATCTTCCCAACCCTAGGATCAAACCTAGGTCTCTCACATTACAGGCATATTCTTTACCCGTTGAGCCACAAGGGAAGTATATAGGTGTCAGTCAAATCCATGGGTTGGACTGAGATCACTCAGACAGTAGGTATAGGATGAGAACATAGGAAATCTGAGGGATGTCAACATAGAAAAGATGAACAAGGCAGAAGGAATTAATGTTGCCAATGATATTGGCTATTGTATCAATAGTTCACTTAGCCTCACTGGCGATATTAATAGTTTTGTTTTCAACTTGAGTTAACCTAACGTTAAGTTTGCGGAAGGTCTCAGTTAGTGATGTATTTGTAATTGAGGAATTCAGCCATTGATTCTGTCACAGTTAGTTTGTATATGCCATTAATATTTTGCTATTTGTATACATTCTTGTGTGAGCAAGAATAAGAGAGNATTGTAAAGTAATTAGCCTACAATTAAAATAAATAAATTTAAATTTTAAAAATAAATAAATAAAATAGATTATTTTTGAAAAAAAAATTTAGGTAAGGATTCAACATTGTAAAGATAAATTCTTGATTTATCTCAAGAATTTACTCTCAACCAACTATTTGTGAAACAGAAACAGGAAAATAACAATTTTCAGTAAAGTTTAAGCTATCAGTCCAAGTCAAATGAACTCTATTTCCATGATTGATTCTTATTTCCCTTTTGTGAATATTAACAAAACTACACAATAAAGATGATTAAAGTGGCAATAGAAGTGTTTTGTTTATTTTTTTGAGTTTGACAACCAAAGAAAGGCATATTTGCAGAATCTCAATCATGAGGAAGTATTTTTCCCTGCATAAAATGTCACAAAATAGCTGAAGTCATATAACAGATAGACCTAGAGATCGCTATATTCTAATAGATAGTCCCCTCTTTAAGAACTTGTATAGCTCTAGTTGCCAATACATAAATTACCTTATTGTTTACAATTTGATTCCTTACTCTATGAATATTTTAAAAAGTTAATTTAAAGAACATGCCAGTCACTTGTAGTGATATCTAAGAAAAAATTACTGAAGTACATTTGAAATATTAAGATCAACTATAATCTATGGTCCAAAGGGCTCCTCTCAATAATAGACTTTTAAGTTCATGTTGTTTCTACACATGGACTGCATGTTATTTCTACACAAAGTTATTTATACTTTCCATGGGCTTCCCTGGTGGCTCAGTTGGTAAAGAATTCACCTGCAATGCGGGAAACCTGGGTTCGATCCCTGANCAATAATAGACTTTTAAGTTCATGTTGTTTCTACACATGGACTGCATGTTATTTCTACACAAAGTTATTTATACTTTCCATGGGCTTCCCTGGTGGCTCAGTTGGTAAAGAATTCACCTGCAATGCGGGAAACCTGGGTTCGATCCCTGAGTTGGGAAGATCCCCTGGAGAAGGGAACGGCTACTCACTCCAGTATTCTGGCCTGGAGAATTCCATGGACTGCATAGTCCATGGGGTCGCAAAGAGTTGGACACGACTAAACAAATTTTTTCATTTCACTTCATACTTTTCACATTTCATTTTTCCATCCAGTATCTTGAATTTAACTTACAGCCCTTATAACCGCCAAACAGTGTTCATTTATTTAACACAGAAAATCTCATTTATTATTTTTAAATAAGTATCTTATTTTTTGCTAATTGTATTAACCTGCAGATATATTTATTATATTGTTTTATCTTTAGTCCAAGTAATGATTTTATGCTTTCAATATTGGTATCATATAAAGGGACAGAACTTTAAGAAAGCTGAGTGAAACAGAAACCAAAAATGTTTTCCTTTATCATCTTCCTTATGATACATGGGAAAATATGTGTACTATTTATAATTTGTAATTTCTTCAACTCATTTATTGTTGTACAAACCATAGGAAGTAGGCTTGTATATCCAAGTGATTTTTGAAAGCTGGGTTAGGTATTTTTTGTCATTAATATGTTGATCATTTCCCCAAAAGGCAGCAGTCTTCTATAACTTCTTATGACCCTCATTGTATTATTTTTGGAAATATCTACATTTCCTTTAACTCTTTAGTTCTATGGTTTTTATACACTTGAGCATTTTGCCATCTATAAACGGGTTTGATTTATTCACACAGACATTTCTAAAATGTTTTAACTGAGAAGTGCTGGAAGTTCAAATGGTTGAGTTATCAATTTTACTAGACATAATGAAAAGTGAAAGTGAAGTCACTCAGTCATGTCCGACTCTTTGCGACACCATGGACTGTAGCCTATCAGACTCTGAGGAGACTCTCAGTCCATGGAATTTTGGCCTCTCTGCTCAAGGCTGAACGTACTTGCAAGCGAGGCACTCTGCCAAGGAGTCTGGACACAGCCTTGAGTTTAATGGTCCCTTGCAAATGAGGGAGTGTTCCTTTCCTTTGAAAAGAAGAGAGAAGAGGGCTCTGGACAGACTCTGCAGTATGCAAACAGAGGTTTCACTCCCCCTTGCTGTATGATAACATGTATGCACCTGTGCTGTACTGAAAAGGCTCATTCATGCATTCTGGAATTCTTCCTAGGGAGATTATATAATAATAAACTGCAATTGTTGCTTGTGCAGTTTTTCCTCCGGCCGGAGTGTGTATTGTCTGTCTCATTTGTCTTCTCTTTGTGTGTCATTTCACTTGTAATCTCCAACACACTTCCTCTTGCCCCCAATCCCTCCCAGATTCAGAGTCTGTTCCAATGAGTCAACTCTTCGCATGAGGTGGCCAAAGTACTGGAGTTTCAGCTTTAGCATCATTCCTTCCAAAGAACACCCAGGGCTGATCTCCTTTCAGAAGGGTTGGATCTCTTTGCAGTCCAAGAGACTCTCAAGAGTCTTCTCCAACACCACAGTTCAAAAGCATCAATTCTTCGGCACTCAGCCTTCACAGTCCAACTCTCATATCCATACATGACTACTGGAAAAACCATAGCCTTGACTAGATGGACCTTAGTCGGCAAAGTAATGTCTGTGGTTTTGAATATGCTATCTAGGTTGATCATAACTTTTCTTCCTAGTTTATTATATTTATATTTCCATTTATTTATTTCTTTTACAAATTGTCTCAACAAGTTTTATAACTCATTAATTCTAGAATCTTTTCAGAGATTCTTTGTGATTCTTTTATATAATCATGTGGTCTGCAAATAAAGACAATTTTAGTATTTCCTTTCCAATACAGATGCTTTTTGTTGACTTAAAACACTGAATTGAATGTATAAATTGTTAGTTTCCAGGATTAGGCAGTTTTCCTTGTACAATATTTCTGTTACTACTGTCTATCAATAATTTATTTCCAGTGTGGTAAGATACTTTCTATAACAAGAATCCTTCAATATTTATTGAGATGTATTTTATAGTTTAGAATATGGACATATTGTTAAATATTTTATATGCACTTGAAACTAAACATATTCATTTTCTGTACGTGTGTTCTATCAATTATTGTGGAAGGGATGTTAAAAGATAGGACTGTAACTGGATTTGTCTGTTTCTCCTTACAGTTCAATCAATTTTTTAAAAAATTAATAATTGGAGGCTAATTACTTTACAGTATTGTGGTGGTTTTTGCCATACATTGACATGAATCAGCCATGGGTGTACCTGTGTCCCCCATCCTGAGCCCTCCTCTCACCTCCCTCCCCATCCCATCCCTCAGGGTTGTCCCAGTGCCCTGGCTTTGAGTGCCCTGTTTCATGCATTGAACCTGGACTGGTGATCTGTTTCACATATGGCAATATACATGTTTCAATGTTATTCTCTCAAATCATCCCACCCTCTCCTTCTCCTACAGAGTCCAAAAGTCTATTCTTTATATCTGTGTCTGTTTTGCTGTCTCATGTTTAAGGTCATTGTTACCATCTTTCTAAATTCTATATATATGCGTTAATATACTGTATTGGTGTTTTTCTTTCTGACTTACGTAACTCTATATAATAGGTTCCAGTTTCATCCACCTCATTAGAGCAGATTCAAATGTGTTCTTTTTCATAGCTGAGTAATATTCCATTGTCTATATGTACCACAGCTTTCTTATCCATTCATCTGCTGATGGACATCTAGGTTGTTTCCATGTCCTAGCTATTGTAAACAGTGTTGTGATGAACATGGGGGTACACGTGTCTCTTTCAATTCTGGTTTCCTTGGTGTGTGTGCCCAGCCGTGGGGTTGCTGGGTTGTATGGCAGTTCTATTTCCAATTTTTTAAGGAGTCTCCACACTGTTCTCCTTAGTGGCTGTACTGTTTTGCACTCTCACAAACAATGTAAGAGGGTTCCTCTTTTTTCATACCCTCTCCAGCACTTACTGTTTGCAGACTTTTTGATAGCAGCCATTTTGACCCACGTGAGATGGTGCTTCATTGTAATTTTGATTTGCATTTCTCTGATAATGAGGGATGTTAAGCATCTTTTCATGTGTTTGTTAGACATTTGTATGTCTTCTTTGGAGAAACGTTTGTTTAGTTCTTTGGCCCGTTTCTGATTGGGTCATTTATTTTTCTAGTATTGAGCTGTATGAACTGCTTGTATATTTTTGTGATTAATTCTTTGTCAGTTGCTTCATTTGTTATTGTCTCCCATTCTGAAGGTTATCTTTTAACTTTGCTTATAGTTTCCTTCTTTGTGCAAAACTTTTAATTAGGTCCCATTTGTTTATTTTGCTTTTATTTCCATTACTCTGGGAGATGGGTCAGAGAGGATCTTGCTGTGATTTATGTCAGAGAGTGTTTTGCCTATTTTTTCCTCTAAGAGTTTTATAGTCAATCAATTTTTTATTTATATTTTTCAAACCCTGTTATCGGTACATTTCTGTTGTTGTTTAGTTGCTAAGTATGTCCAACTCTTTTGTGACCCCATGGACTGTAGGCAGCCAGGCTCCTCTGTCCATGGGATTTCCCAGGCAATACTACTGGGGTGGGTTGCCATTTCCTGCTCCAGAGGATCTTCCCAATCCAGGGATTGAACCTGTGTCTCCTGCATTGCCAGGCAGATTCTTTATCACTGTATCACTGAGCCACCAGTATATAAACACTTGCAGTTATTATGTCCCTTGAAGAACTGACCTGTCATTATGAAATAACCTAGTTTATTCTTGGTAATATTTTTTCTCTAAAATCTCTATTTTCTGATATTAATTTAGCCACTCCAGGTTTTTAATTAGTTAGTGTGGTATACCTTTATTCATCTTTTTACTTTTAATATGCTTGTGTCTTTTGTTTAAAGAGGTTTTATAGGCTTGGGTCTTTCTTTTTTTCATTCTAATCAACAATCTTACTGAGGAATTTAGACCATTCATATATCCTGTTGACAAGGTTGGAATTAAGTCTTCCATCTGGCTCCTGGCTACAGGTTTTTATGTATACCATCTGTTCTTTGTTCACTTTTCTTTGTCTTCTGCTTTTTAAAATTATTTGAATATTTTTGTGATTTCTTTTTATTTCCTCTGCTACCTGATTAGATATAACTCAGCTGTTGCTATTTTAGCATTTGCTCCAGAGGTTATGGTACACCTACTTCATTTTTACCTTCTACCTTCACTTTGGTGTTATACCACATCACAGAGAGTATACAAAAACTTACAAGAGTATTTTTATTTCTGCCACCTTGACCTCTGTATTGTGGTCATGCATTTTAATTCTATATAGATATCAAATATTATTTTATTACTTTTCTTCTGAACAGTTAATAATCATTTTTGAAGATTTCAATGCAGTTAGAAGAAAAGCCTCAATTGCAGAGATGGTTACTATTTCCAGTGCTCTAAATCTCCATCTGGTATAACTTTTCTTCTGCCTGAGGGTTTTCTTTAACATTTCTTAGGTTACAGCTCTCCTGGTTATGAAATATTTCAGCCCTTGTGTATCTAGCAAAGCTCATTTATCTTTCATTTTTCAAAGATGATTTGGCTGGTTAGAGAATTCAAGGCTGAGAATACCATAAACATATCATTCCCCTGCAGTCTCATTTGCTTTGTTTCTAATGAAGAGCCTACTGCCATTGTTATCTCTGTTGCTCTGTATGTCATATATCATTTTCTTGTAAATGCGTTTAATAATCCTCTTCGTGACTCTTTTAAATTAATTTGGTTATGATATACCTTAATGTAGTTCTCTGTTTCTTGTGCTTGGGGTTCTTTCATTATCTTGGTTCTGTGGACTTATACCTTTCATCAAGTTTGAAAATTTTGGTATTTATTTCTTCAAATATCTTTGTTCTCTGTTCATTCTTAACCTCCAGGAACTGTAATTGCATATATATTTGACTATCAAGTTTCCCAGATCTTTCCAGTTATTTCAGCCTTTTTTCTTCCCGTGTGGTGTGTATTTGGTTGGTTTCTATTGCTGTATGTTTCAATTCAGAAGTGTTTTTTTTCTGCAATATTTCATATATATTTATGTATATGAAATGTATTTCTTTAATGTATTCTTATTCACAAATATTTAAATTTTTACCTTTAGAAGTGTTGATAACACTGATGTCTCTACTTTCCTATCACATATTTCCTCTAGCTTCTTAAACATATATAATACAACTGTAATAACTCTTTTTGTGTCTTTGTCTATTTATTCCATCATCTGTTATCACTTTTAGGTAGGTTTCAATTAATTAAATTTTCATGTCATAACAGGCTCTATTTTTCAGCTTCTTTGAATGTCTAATAAATTTTTGATTAGATGCCAGATATTGCTATTTTTACTTTGTTGGTTACTATTTGTGTTTATATTTCTATAAATAGACTTGTACTTTGTTTTGGAATAAAGTCACATGGTTCTTTGGGGTCTTGCTTGAAAGTTTATTCTTCAGGGCCAGAGTAGTGTTTAGTCTAGGGTAGTGGTTCTCTATTAGGGTGATTTTGTTGCCCAATGTGTATTTGGTAATATCTGGACACATTTTAAAATTTTCACTATTTGGTGATGGTGGTGGTGGCGGCAGGTTGCTTCTGGCACCTAGTGGGTAGAGGCAAGTGCTGCCCTTAAATATCTTACAATCACAGGAAAGCTTCTCCTACCTAAATAAAGAATCTTACAGCTGAAATGTCAATAGTGCTGAGATAGAAAAACCCTGTTCTATAAAAATGATGACAAGCTGTGCACTATGTAATTGACATGATAAAGAGAGAAGCTTGAGGTAAGAATCATTTCTGAGTCCAACAAAACAGCATTTGAAAATGCATGAATATGCAAGAGAGAAGTCGGTGATTTTAAAAAGGAATTTTTTTCCTTCTACAAGTACAAGTTTATGATTCCTCTAATTTGGATCAAGAGCACTGAAAGAAGTTTTAAGAGAAAGTTAACTAAATCTGAAAATGAAAATAGAGAAAATTCTCTTCTAATCATCTTGATGAAGATGGAAGAAAGTTGACAGGACTTCCAATTATAGCATTTATAGCAGTTGATAATTTCAGGCTACATACAGCAACAGGAAATGTCTATGAAAATGAAGTGGAAATACATCTAAAATAAGCTTCATTTGCTTTGCTTTAATTCCTTGATTTTCATTTTTTGATTTATGATTCATTGTTATATCACATTGTGGACTCAAACATAATGATATCACAGAGTGGTTGGGCTCAAGGTTCCTGTTGCAAGATGCAAGGTTCATATATCTTCTGTTCTTCCTGAACACCAATCTCATTTAATGGAATGATGAGATAGTACTATCTCAGTGCTAAATTGTTACATATAGCTTCTTTTGACTTTCCATCTCTCTACATATTATCAGTGTATGAATGCAAGAATGTTATAGCAATAAAATACATACTTACTATGGCTAAATATGGGAGCTTCCCTGGTGGCCAAGTGTAAAGAATCTGCCTGGAAATGCAGGAGATGTGGGTTCGATCCCTGCTCTGGGAAGATCTCCTGGAGAAAGAAGTGGCAATCCCTTCCAGTATTCTTTCCTGGAAAATCCCATGGACAGAGGAGCCTGGCGAGCTACAGCCCATGTTGTCACAAAAGAGTTGGTCACAACTTAGCAAGTAAATAACAGCAACAATGGCTAATATAAAGCTGTCCTAATAAAACATTTAGAAAAAACGTTCCTCCCCCCAAAAAGGTGTCATTAATTAAAGCTGGACCTTTTAAGTTTATCTAGGCTGAAAATATTCACTGGAAAGCTGAAATACAGATACTGAGTTTGGAAGAAAAGGTCAGGCTAGGGATATAGCTAACCTTTAAGTGGAAACTTGGAAATGACAGAAAGTACCCAGGGAGACTGTGCCAAACAAGGAAAGGAATGAGCCCAGGAAAATGAATCTGAGGAATTTTCATGTAACACAGAAAGCTCCCAAAATGTAATTCATAAAATGTATCTTTCTGTACAGCAGAAACTAACACATTATAAATTGACTACAATAAATTTTTTTGAATAATAAAACCTTAAGTTTCTTGGACTTTAAAATTAAGAGCAAAAAAGAAATTTAATATTTCTTAAATATTCTGATATACCTGTAATATATACATTGTGTGAATATAAACTTAGTAAAGTTGCAAAGGCTATAAAATGTTACTGTGGATTATTTTCCAAGGGCCGATAGGAAAACTTAACATTCTTTGAAGTAATCATTGCACGGTTGATTTTAATGAACCATTTTCTTCTTAGCATAGTTTTGTTCTTTACCCATAGAGAGAAACAGTAGCCACTCGGGGTTGAAATGGGCACCAGGCAGCAACATGGCTTATATGTGTTAACATGAACTGTTCTAGAGTGCCTTACTTGTAATATCCACTGTGACATCATAAAGAACTGTTTACAGCTTTTATAATATCTTCCATGAAGAGGTTTAATAAAGATTGCTAACAAGCTTTTTAGCTGGGCTTCTCTGATGGCTCCCACGCTAAAGCATCTGCCCGCAATGCAGGAGACCCCAGTTCGATTCCTGGGTCAGGACGATCTCCTGGAGAAGAAAATGGCAATCCACTCCAGCACTCTTGCCTGGAAAATCCCATGGATGGAGGAGCCTGATAGGCTACAGTCCATGGAGTCACAAAGAGTCGGACATGACTGAGCAAAGCCTTTTAGCACTTTCTTGCTTTTGTGCTCAGTTGTGTCCAGCTTTTTGCAACTCCATGGGCTGTAGCCTGCCAGGCTCCTCCTCTGTCCATGGGATTTTCCAGGCAAGAAGACTGGAGTGGCTTGCCATTTCCTACCTCAGGGGATTTTCCTGACTCACGGATCAAACCTGCAACAGATGGCAGGTTGTTGCTAAAACCCCATTCAACTAAAGAATGGGGTCTTATAAGCATGGTGTGAATCTCCTTTCTCCCTTTAATTTAGATAATTACAGATCTTTCAGTTAATGAATAACATTTTCCCTTCAGTTCAGTTCAGTTCAGTCGCTCAGTCATGTCCAGCTCTATGCGACCCCATGAATCGCAGCACGCCAGGCCTCCCTGTCCATCACCAACTCCAGGAGTTAACTCAGATTTACGTCCATCCAGTCAGTGATGCCATCCAGCCATCTCATCCTTGGTCATCCCCTTCTCCTCCTGCCCCCAATCCCTCCCAGCCTCAGAGTCTTTTCCAGTGAATCAATGAGGTGGCCAAAGTACTGGAGTTTCAGCTTTAGCATCATTCCTTCCAAAGAAATCCCAGGACTGATCTTCCGAATGGACTGGTTGGATCTCCTTGCAGTCCAAGTGACTCTCAAGAATCTTCTCCAACACCACAGTTCAAAAGCATCAATTCTTCGTTGCTCAGCCTTCTTCACAGTCCAACTCTCACATCCATACATGACCACTGGAAACACCACAGCCTTGACTAGACGAACCTTAGTTGGCAAAGTAATGTCTCTGCTTTTGAGTATGCTATCTAGGTTGATCATAACTTTTCTTCCAAGGAGTAAGCATCTTCTAATTTCATGGCTGCAATGACCATCTGCAGTGATTTT
>SJYV01053574.1:724862-735246 GCA_006410875.1 Neotragus pygmaeus | reverse complement strand
GATTTTGAAGCCCCCCAAAAATAAAGTCTGACACTGTTTCCCCATCTATTTTCCATGAAGTGATGGGACCAGATGCCATGATTTTCGTTTTCTGAATGTTGAGTTTTAAGCCAACTTTTTCACTCTCCTCTTTCACTTTCATCAAGAGGCTTCTTAGTTCCTCTTCACTTTCTGCTATAAAGTTGGTGTCATCTGCATATCTGATGTTATTGATATTTCTCCTGGCAATCTTGATTCCAGCTTGTGTTTCTTCCAGTCCAGCGTTTCTCATGATGTACTCTGCATATAGGTTAAATAAGCAGGGTGACAATATACAGCCTTAACATACTCCTTTTCCTGTTTGGAACCAGTCTGTTGTTCCATGTCCACTTCTAACTGTTGCTTCCTGACCTACATACAGATTTCTCAAGAGGCAGGTCAGGTGGTCTGGTATTCCCATCTCTCTCAGAATTTTCCACAGTTTATTGTGATCCCCACAGTCAAAGGCTTTGGGATAGTCAATAAAGCAGAAATAGATGTTTTTCTGGAACTCTTGCTTTTTCCGTGATCCGGTGGATGTTGGCAACACTAACACTTAGAAATTGTTCTCTTAAGCAGAAGAGGAAATTTAATCTTTAAAAAGGTAATATTATGAAATAAACTAAGCTTTATTTTCCAAGTAGCAAAAAGCATTAAACATGTTGAACAAGAGAAGTTCATAGTTACATGTTACCACCTGTCTACTCACTATTGTTTCCTCACTGACTAAGCCTTAATAGATGTTACTCAGAATTTGAAATGTTATTAGTGAGAAATTTTCTAGGAAAATTGATACATTGTGTGGGCTCAACTAGAATTTTCAAATATTTTAAAGTAGACCCAAAGTATGCTTATGTCTAGGAGAAGGCGATGGCACCCCACTCCAGTACTCTTGCCTGGAAAATCCCATGGACAGGGGAGCCTGGTAGACTGCGGTCCATGGGGTCATGAAGAGTCGGACACAACTGAGTGACCTCCCTTTCACTTTTCACTTTCTTGCATTGGAAAAGGAAATGGCAACCCACTCCAGTATTCTTGCCTGGAGAATCCCAGGGACGGGGGAGCCTGGTTGGCTGCCATCTATGGGGTCACACAGAGTCGGACATGACTGAAGTGACTTAGCAGCAGCAGAATTTTATTAAAAATCAACTATTAAGCAGAATTTGGAGAACATTGTGTTCTTTTGTCATATTTTCAGAAATGTCTACTTATGATAATTAGCATTTTCTATATTTTAGTTTTCCTAAACAACTGAGCATATTTTATGGGACAAGTACCCCTGCAAGTAAGTTAGAAAAACTTTCACATGCAATAGTAATAATAATGCAGAGGTCATAAATACTATTTTAATGGTGTTCATAAAGTAAAATTTGTTGATATAAATAGGGAAATATGTAGTTTGGGGAAAGTAGCACATTTATTCACTCACTAATTCATTAAAAATATTTTCAGATTGTCCTTTTGTTAGCTCTAGGCACAAAATGCTGAGCAAGTGAGCCATTAAAGAAATCAGAAACTAGAGGAAAGAGGAAAGACAATGTTAGAAGATTTATTTTGCCTATGCTGTTGTGAGTCCTTTAATAAAAGAGAGCCAAACTACAGTGCTTTTAATTTCATCTCTACCATGACTATATTACCCTCAGGAATCTGTATTTCTTCTTTTCACTCATTGTGGGTCTGCTATAATATTTTGTAATAAATGATAACATCTTTTCAGAGAAACATCTATTTGTATCTCTCTCTCTTTCTGTATGTATATATATATATATATATACATATATATGATTTTCATTCTATAAGTGTTTGATAAATTGTCAAATATTGATTTAATTTTTACTTCAGCCAATATTTATGTTAGATGAACAAGCAACAAAGCTTCACTTAAGGACCTTACACGCTAGAGGAAATGACATTGAACAAGTTGTCTCAAGTGTATTACATATGGTGAAAGAGCTGTACTGTGTGCTGTGGATGCCTAGTGCAAATGATCTAACATTCTTTAAGTGGCCTGAGGATGTGTATTGAAGACCTTAATTTAGAATGAAACCTGAAAAGGACCAGGCTGTATGTGGGCAAAAGCATTTGCTGTAGTGAAAGAAATTGGAAACTGCTGCTGGCAGAGGAAGGAATATGTGCAAAGATTGTAAGACAAGAAAGAATAATTGAAACAGTCCTAACCTGAAAGGAGAAGTGGTAGGTGGTGAAAAGAGAGAGGTAGTCATGATGTAGATTCTGTTAGGACTCATAAGCCAAGTGATGTACTTTGGCCCTTATCCTAGAGTGAAAGACTTTCAAGAAGGAAATGATATAACCAGATTTGCTTTTCCAAGAAGATTGATATGGTTGCACTTTGCACTGCATGGATTAGAACAAACAAGAATGGATGCTGGGAAATCTGATAGGATATTACTGCTGTACTAGATTGGAGAATAGATGATGATTCCTTAGACAACCGTAGATGTAGTAAGATAGTACTCGGTGGATTGTGAAATATTTTGGTGGTATTATCAACACAATTTGGTAGTTAATTCAGTATGGGGGCTGGAGAAGAAAGTATCAGAAGTGACTGCAAGTTTTCTGGGTTCAGTACCAAAAGGGTTGTAGTACTATTTAATGAGCTAAGAAATACCAGATGAAAAATATATTTGGAGATGAGACTTCATTCTGAAGTGTTGTTACTTAGGGACTTTAAGATCTCAGGTGTATATATGTAGTGGGTGGCTAGATACATAAGGCTAAAATTCAGAAAATATATTCTGATATAGACATTTGGGACTTAGTTGTTTACCTAGAAATTCAAGGAAGCCATAGACTATATAAGGTTGCCCACAAGTTGTGGTTTTCCAAGAGAAGTTTGTGGAGAGCACTCTTGTCTAATAAAGTGATTTCTTATAACATACACACAGAACCACAAAGTTCTTGATAATGTTATACCAGGAGAAAATCTCCAGCTTGGTCCAAAAGTCATGGAGTGAGATAGTACTGACTGTTACATCTCCAACAGGTTGATAAAATGAATCAACTGAAAACATATACTGTCTTTGAAGAGGAATCCTAGGCCAGAGTTTGGAGCCCCAAAAGTTGATTCACAAGCCAGAAAAGATTATTTGTAAGGCTTGAAATCAAATGGGGCTCTTTCAGATAATATCTGAATTACTTGGGCCCAGTGACATTTTTTAAAAAGTTTTTTTCCCCTTTTTTAGGGGATACTGTTTATATCATACTATCTGATGCCTATTCACTATTGCATTTTGGCCACAAATTACCTGTTTCTTGAATTTTACTGGTTCACAACTGGAGATAAATTGAAACTTAGGATGAATTATAACCAGAGCCTTAACCATACCAGATTTAGATAGTAAGATCTGAGACTTTTAAGCTGGTGATATTTAGATGAAGTATTGAACTTTGAGTCAATGCTCCAGTTGGCTGAGACTTTGGAATATATTAAAATGTGATGGATATATTTTGAATATGAGACAGACGTGACTGTTTTGGTGCTAGAGGATAGACTGTGATAGGCAGAATGATGCCCTCGCTTGAATGGCATTCGTGTTCCAATCCCCAGAATTTGAAAATAAGTTATATTACATGGTGAGGGGGCATTAAAGTGGCAGATATAATTAAGTTTGCTAGTCAGCTGACCTTATGATAAAGAACTTGTCATGGATAATCTAAAATTACCCAGTAATGTAATTACAAGGGACCTTCAAGTGCTGAAAAAGGAGGCAGAAGTGTCAGTGTCATAGAGGTACACTAGAAGAAAGAATCAGCTAGCCACTGTTGAAGATGGGGGAGAATAAGTATCTAAGAAATCCAGACAACCTCTAGGAGCTGGGAAAAAAAAAAAAAAAAAAAAGATTCTTCCCTGAAGATTCCGGAAAGTAATGCACTCCTGAGGATGTGTGGCCAAGATGGCAAAGTAGGAAGATGCTGAACTCATCTCCTCCCATGGGCATATCAATATTACAGCTATTTACAGAGCAACTCTCAGTAAAAACGACCGGAAGACTAGCAAAAGAGATTTTCACAACTAACTATGTTAAAAGGGAACCACAGAAGACAGGAGGGTTAAAGACATGGTACAGTCAAGCCAACACACCAAGCAGGCAATCCACAAACCCACAAAGGCAACTGAGGATAATCACAATTGCAGAGGTTTTCCCTAAAGAGCAAAGAGTCCGAGACTGACATCCAGTTCCCCAGTCCAGGGGTCCTGCACAGGGAAGATGAGCCCCAAGAAGATCTGGGTTTGAAGGCTAGTGGGGTTGCATACTTTGCAGGACAGAAGTGTTATCCAGTTGACCCCTGAACAACACAAGAGTCGGGGCACCAACCCCCACATAGTCAAAGATTCCGTATAACTTTTTAGTTGGCCCACTGTATCTGTGGCTCCATGTCTGCCCATTCACCCAACCGTGGATCATGTAGTTCTTGTATTTTAGTTGCTACGTTGTGTCTGACTCTTTGCAACCCCATGGACTGTAGCCCACCAGGCTGCTCTACCCATGGGATTTCCTTCTCCAGGGGATCTTCTTGAGCCAGGGATCAAACCCTTGTCTCCCACACTGGCAGGTGGATTCTCTCCCACTGAGTCACCAGGGAAGCCCAGTGATCATGTAGTACTATAGTGTATATTTATTGAAAAAAGTAATCTGCGTGTAAATGGACTCAAGCTGTTCAAACCCATGTTGTTCAAGGGACAACTGTTTTTAAAGTAATAAAAGGAGGACTCTGTGGGAGAAGGTGAGGGTGAATGATTTGAGAAAATAGCATTGAACCATGTATATTATCATATGTGAAATAGATCGCTAGTCCAGGTTCGATGCATGAGACAGGGTGCTCAGGGCTGGTGCACTGGGATGAGCCTGAGGGATGGGATGCGGAGGGAGGTGGGAGGGGTGTTCAGGATGGGGAACACATGGCTGACTTATGTCACTGTATGGCAAAAACCACTACAATATTGTAAAGTAATGCTTCTGTTGCTAAGTTGCTTCAGTCATGTCCGACTCTCTGCAACACCAAAAATGGCAGCCCACCAGGCTCCCCTGTCCCTGGGATTCTCCAGGCAAGAACACTGGAGTGGGTTGCCATTTCCTTCTCCAATGCATGAAAGTGAAAAGTGAAAGTGAAGTCTCTCAGTCGTGTCCGACTCCTAGCGACCCCTTGGACTCCAGCCTACCAGGCTCCTCCATTCATGGGATTTTCCAGGCAAGAGTACTGGATTGGGTTACCATTGCCTTCTCCTGTAAAGTAATTAGTCTCCAATTAAAATAAAATATAAAATATATATATATATAATTGCATGTTGAATTTGTCAAATGGTTTTTCTGCATTTATTAAGATGGTTATTTTTTTCTTCTTAAATTAAAACTGTGAAAAGTAATAAAAGGGAAAAAACCCTACAACCAAGAATACTATATACAGCATAGTTATCATTGAGATTTGAAGGAGATATACTTTTATAGACAAACAAAAGCCAAAAGAGTTTAGCACCACTAAACTGCTTTATAAGAAATGTCAAAGGGACTTTTCTGAGCAGAACAGAAGAGACTGTGCCTAGAAATATGAAAAGTATGTAGGGGGGTAAGGGCAAAAATACAGTGAAGGCAGTAGATCAGCCATTTACAAAGCTAGTAGGAAGGTTAAAAGACGAGTCATAAGATAATGTAGATCTGCAATAAATAGTTAAGGGATACACAAAGCAAAAGAGTGCAAAATATGATGTCAAAAATAATAAACATGATAAGGAGAGTAAAATTAAGGGTTGTTAGAATATATTTGAACATAAGAGATGATCAGCTTAAAATAATAGCCGTTTACATCAATGGACAGATCATCCAGACAGAAAATCAAAAAGAAAGCCCTGGCCTTAAATGACCCATTAGACCAGATGAACTTAATAGATATATATAGAGAGAACATTCTATCCAAAAGCCTGGGTGCCATTTTACAGATTTATACATTCAGTCAACAATTATTGTGTTTCTTCTTAGAGCTGGCTTTACTGAAAGCATTGTAAACACAAAACGAATAAGGAGTATCTGCTCTGCTGCTGCTGCTGCTAAGTCACTTCAATTGTGTCCGACTCTGTGCGACCCCATAGACGGCAGCCCACCAGGCTCCCTGGTCCCTGGGATTCTCCAGGCAAGAACACTGGAGTGGGTTGCCATTTCCTTCTCCAATGCATGAAAGTGAAAAGTGAAAGTGAAGTCACTCAGTCGTGTCTGACTCTTCGCAATCCATGGACTGCAGCCTACCAGGCTCCTCCGTCCATGGGATTTTCCAGGCAAGAGTACTGAAGCGGGGTGCCATCACCTTCTCCAAGGAGTATCTGCTCTAGAGAAGCTAAATATTGAAATTTATGAACATTAGAAAGTCTAAAGTTGCTATGATGTGAAAGTCACCTTTCTGTCATGACAAAAGACTTGACTCATTAGGTAAGGCTGCATATTGGGGAGGCAGGGAAATAATTTCTGACGTTGGGGATGGGGTCATATTCTGGAAGAGCTTACTTATCAGAGGATTTTCATATTTGTATGGTAGAAGGAGCTCTCTTGCCAATGGAAGCGATGCAAGTTTGATCCCTGGGTCAAAAAGGACCCCTGGAGAAGGAAATGGCTACCCATTCCAGTTTTCTTGCCTGGGAAGTCCCATGGACAGAAGAGCCTGGAGGATTACAGTCCATGGGGTTGCAAAAGAGTTGGACATGTCTTAGTGGCAAAACAACAACAACACAATCACTGTGGATGTATTTGCTTGGCAGTACCATAATTAAATCATTATTTAAGCAAGATTGATCTGATAGCTTTATAGGAGATTCAAAAAAGGAAGCAGAGTAAGAGATGCCAATTAAGAAAATGTTGTAGTAATTCAGATGCAGAGCCGGAGACTGACCAAAGAGCTGGCAGTAAAAATAGTGAGAAAGAAATGAATACAAATAACGTTTAAAGGAAATATTTACAGGTCTTCACAACTCTTTGACCTAAAGAAACAAAATAAATAACCATGACTCTATATTTACAACACATGGGGCATGAAATCACATCAGACCTAGTAATGAATACAGTCTGTGCATGTCAGTGTCTAAAGCAGAAATACTCAAGGGTTCTCTGAGTTAAATGAAAAATCATAAAAGAAAAGAGATGGTTTGGGGAAATGACATTTAGGTGTGTCTTAGGTAATATTTTCAAGGAAGGGAATAGGTAATAATCTGTGAAAAGGAAAATTTGGGGTTTGGAAAAGAAAGAATATGGGGCAAAGGATCCAATGCTTGAAAGAAGAAATGGGCCTGAGGTTTAACCGGTAGAAAATCCTAAGAAGATTCCCCCAAAAAGGAGCAGACAGATGGAGGAAATGCCTGAGGCAGATGGGCCTTTACCTCTGACACAGGACAGACTGTCACCTGACCCGCATTCCTGGAGAACACGATTTGACTGATGCTGTCACCTTTAATACAGCTAGCAAAGTTATAACTATTGCATTATGTATCTATTATGTTGCTTTAATACAAGTCTGAATTTTATAATTAAAAAATCTCTGCTCATAAATTCAGTCAGGAAATACATCAGGATTCAAAGATAAATGAGTGATACGTCTTGAAGAAGCTTAAATTCTAGTTTTACTTATTTACTCATTTATTCAGAGTCCATTGCATTGCTGTATTTAAAAATCTTATCTTGGGGGAAAAAGTTCCTACATACTGAAAATTTACAGAAAAGTGACTTTCGAGTGAATGAACTTGTTAATTAAGCTTAGATATTTATATTTCAGTGAAAATGGTTTAAGTTATAAACTGGACTCCATTTCCTTATTTCTTAGATGAATACAACTACTTTCTTCTTCTACAATCAGGCCTTGGTTAAAAAAAGTGGCAGATGTTGCATGCCCTCTAGCGGCCACAACATGCATATTTCCATCTTGCCATAAGTTTCTGTGACTTTGTCAAGAATGAATTTTACATGTCACACATATTAATTTAACTAACATCACATTTTAAATATTACATTAATTCTTAGTTCATCTTGACTTCAGGGGTTCAAACTCAAATTCCAACCTCTCTGTATGGAGAGGAAAACATATCCTATGTGCTCCCTAGAGAAATCCAGTTTCAAACCCCAGGAATTTTGTAAACATAACCCAGTAAGGCCCATATCCAATGGAAAAAAAAAAAAGCTGGAGATTCAATTATTTCAAAACCATTAATATAGTTAATATAACATCTGGATGCCAAGCTGCTGTACTAGTCAAAGTTCTACAGAGAAAGAGAACCAATAGGAGAGAGATATATATATACACACACACAGGTTATATATCTGTTGGTTATATATATTACTTGAGCCCCTGGTGGCTCAGACAGTAAAGAGTCTGCCCGCAATGAGGGAGACCTGGGTTCGATCCCTGTGTCGGGAAGATTCTCTGGAGAAGGAAATGGCAACCCACTCCAGTATTCGGCTCAGGTGGTAAAGAATCTGCCTGCAGTGCAGGAGACATGGGTTTGATCACTGGATCAGGAAGATCCCCTGGAGAAGGGAATGGGAACCCACTCTAGTATTCTTGCCTGGAGAATCCCATGGACAGAGGAGCCTGGCGGGCTACAGTCCATAGGACTGCATAGAGTATATATGTGTATGAAAGTGTTAGTCGCTCAGTTCAGTTTAGTCGCTCAATCCTGTCCAACTCTTTGCGAATCTCATAGACCTCAGCACGCCAGGCTTGCATGTCCATCACCAACTCCCAGAGATTACTCAAACTCATGTATATCGAGACAGTGATGCCTTCCAACCATCTCATCCTATGTCATCCCCTTCTCCTCCTGTAGGGAAAAGTAGGGAAAACCACAAGACCATTCATGAATGACCTAAATCAAATCCTTTATGATTATATAGTGCAAGTGACAAAGGATTCAAGGGATTAGATCCGAGAGAGTGCCTGAAGAACTATGGATGGAGGTTAATGACATTGTTCAGGAGGCAGTGATCAAGACCATCCCCAAGAAAAAGAAATGCAAAAAGGCAAAATGGTTGTCTGAGGAGNAAACAATAGAATGGGAAAGACTAGAGATCTCTTCAAGAAAATTAGAGATACCAAGGGAACATTTCATAGAAAGAGGGGCACAATAAAGGACAGAAATGGTATGGATCTAACAGAAGCAGAAGATATTAAGAAGAGGTAGCAAGAAGACACAGAGAACTATACAAAAAAGATCTTCATGACCTAGATAATCAGGATAGTGTGATCATTACCTAGAGCCAGACATCCTAGAATGTGAAGTCAAGTGGGCCTTAGGAAGAATCACTATAAAAAATGCTAGTAGAGGTGATGAAATTCCAGTTGAGCTATTTCAAATCTTAAAAGAATACTGTGAAAGTGCTGCACTCAGCATGCCAGCAAATTTGGAAAACTCAGCAGTGGCCAAGGACTAGCAAATGTCAGTTTGCAATTGGGGCAGTCCTCAGATGGCAGGGAATAGGACGGGAGACCACTTTCTCCCCCACAAATTCATCAAAAGAACATTTAAACGCTGAGTAAATTCCACAAAACAACTTCTGAACGCTGGCAGAGGACATCAGGCACCCAGAAAAGCAGCCCATTGTCTTCAAAAGGAGGTAGGAAAAAATATAAAAGACAAAAAAGACAAGAGAGAGAGGGATGGAGCTCCATCCTGGGAAGGGAGTCTTAAAAAGAGAGAAGTTTCCAAACACCAAGAAATACTCTCACTGCCAAGTCTGTGGCAAGCCTTGGAAGCACAGAGGTAAACATAATAGGGAGGAAAATAAATAATTACAACCCAGAGATTACAAGCCCAATGGTAACTCCCCCAGCAGAGAAGCAGCACAGATGCCTGCACCTGCCACTAGCAAATGGGGGCTGGGCAGGGAGGCGCGGGCTGCATTGCTTAGAGTAAGGACCAGGGCTGAATGCCCCGAGGGCAACCTGAGTGAACTAACTTTGGCTAGCAAACCAGACTGTGGGATAGCTACCACACGAAAAGTCCTAACCTAAGACACTGCCAGGCCCATGCACAGAACAAAGGACTGCACAGAACCAGCCGGCTGCAGACCATTCCCCCTCTGGTGACAGGCACCCAGAGCCAGAAAGGGGCAATTGCTGCCCCAGAGAGACATTATCTCCCAAACTGCAAACAGGCTTCTTTGCTAACTAAGACTTCTTGGGGTTCTGGACAGTCAACACCTGCCTGAGAAGGTGTGCCAGTTGTACACCCAGAAAACCAAGTGGCAAGGATGGGGGAGGTGATAAGTCGCAGCAACTGTGCTCACCAAACACCTCATCACCTGAGCTGCTCCAACCTGGGAAGGGCACAAAACACAGGCCCAACTGAGTCTGCACCTCTGAGGACTACCCA
>SJYV01053574.1:689667-714430 GCA_006410875.1 Neotragus pygmaeus | reverse complement strand
GTTGGCTTAAAGCTCAACATTCAGAAAACGAAGATCATGGCCTCTGGTCCCATCACTTCATGGGAAATAGATGGGGAAACAGTGGAAACAGTGTCAGACTTTATTTTTTTGGGCTCCAAAATCACTGCAGATGGTCATTGCAGCCATGAAATTAGAAGACACTTAGTCCTTGGAAGAAAAGTTATGACCAACCTAGACAGCATATTCAAAAGCAGAGACATTACTTTGCCAACAAAGATCCGTCTAGTCAAGGCTATGGTGTTTCCAGTGGCCATGTATGGATGAGAGAGTAGGACTGTGAAGAAAGCTGAGTGCCAAAGAATTGATGCTTTTAAACTGTGGTGTTGAAGAAGACTCTTGAGCATCCCTTGGGCTGCAGGGAGATCCAACCAGTCCATCCTAAAGGAGATCAGTCTGGGTGTTCTTTGGAAGGACTGAAGCTAAAGCTGACACTCCAATACTTTGGCCACCTCATGCAAAGAGTTGACTCATTGGAAAAGACTCTGATGCCAGGAGCGATTGTGGACAGGAGAAGGGGATAACGTTGGATGAGATGGCTGGATGGCATCACTGACTTGATGCACATGAGTTTGGGTGAACTCCGGGAGTTGGTGATGGACAGGGAGGCCTGGTGTGCTGCAATTCATGGGGTTGCAAAGGGTCAGACATGACTGAGCGACTGAACTGAACTGAACTGATTACCATGTTATTGACCACAGCACATGGTCCCCAGAATGAAAGCCATTATTTCTGAACTTGTTTTGCAGCCTCATGTGATGATGCACCTAATTTTTCTCCAGTCTTATTTGAGTGTCTCTGTCTATGAGCAGAAATGATAACACCCTAATACACATTATAAGCACATCTTTTGTAGCTGAGAGTAGAGATAGAAGAATAAATGTGGCAAGATGGATAGCATGTGGAAGGTAACATCTGTGTACCCAAGTTCAAGTCCTGCTCTTGCCATTTTCAATAGTTATTTACTTATGGCAAATCAGTGAACTTTCAGAAATTTGATTTCCTCATCTGTAAAAAATGATGATATTAAAAGTGATTGCACAATTTTGATGGGAATGAAAATGTTTTATAAGGTGAATCTGACTATAGAAATTCTAGCATTGGTAGTATAGTGGTGAGCATAGCTGCCTTCCAAGCAGTTGACCCAGGTTTGATTCCCGGCCAACTCAGCAAGCTGACCTTTTGGAGAAGGAAATGGCAACCCACTCCAGTATTCTTGCCTGGAAAATCCTATGGACGGAGGAGCCTGGTTGACTACTGTCCATGGGGTCACAAAGAGTTGGACACGACTAAGCAACTTCACTTAAGCAACTTATAGTTATATGCCTATCTTTAAGTGTTAGTCACACATTTGTATTCAACTCTGAGATCCCTGGACTGTAGGCCCACCAGGCTCCTCTGCCCATGGGATTCTTCAAGCAAGAGTACTGGAGTGGGTTACCATGCCCTCCTCCAGGGAATCTTCCTGACCTAGGGATCAAATCCAGGTCTCCTGCACTGTGACTGACTGTATACTGTCTGAGCCACCAGGGAAGCCCTGCTTATCTTGAATATATAAAAAATAAACAACTGAATTAAAGCACAGATTCTCTGCATTTATGTTACCTCTGTACTGAAAGTATATATCTTATTGATGGTCTAAGAACTGACAGTATTTTGGGGATGGTTGTTTGGTATTGGGCTTCCCGGTGGTAAAGAGTCCATCTGCCAGTGCAAGTGATACAGCTTCAGTCCCTGGGTTGGGAAGATTCCCCCAGAGTAGAAAATGGCACCCCACTCCAGTATTCTTGCCTGGATAAGGTGATAAAGATATGAAAAACTACTATGATTGTCCTTTTAGTGTTCAGTGATAACTGGAAGCATGTGCACACCCAGCTTTTTAGAGTTTGAATGTGAGTTAGTAGAAGAAACTTGATTGCCCTAAGTATGAGGTGAGATTCTTTACTGCCGCCTTATTGACTGCTATAAGCAACCTACCTGCAGATATGATCCATGCATCTCAAGTTTGACTGAAGAGTATCAGGTTGAGGTTAAGATTCATATAGCCAGGAAAACAGAATCTAAAATCATCAGAGCCTCCCTTAGGCCCTCAAGTCCTTAATGGGTCTTTCCATTGTCAGCATTATTTATGGAGAGGCAAGGTCACACCACATCTGGAAAGGTCAGCACATGCCCCTATATTGTTCTTTCATCACACTGTGAGCTTATCCCATTATTGTGAAAGAATACATGTAATAAATTGAGTGTTTCTGTTTAGGAAAACATTTATTCTGAACTCTTTTAGGTTTTGAAACAAGCACAGCATCGAAAAAGTCTTGTCCTAATGAGATGGGAAGGAGGTTAAGAATCAGGCTAAGAATCAACTAATCTTAAACACTATGTCTCCTTCCAGTTTCCCAGCCTGTCTTCCCCAGTATGTATTTGCATTCATACCTGCATATGCTTATGCAAATATTTGTTTGTGAAGTCTGTGTATACATTACCTTAATGGCATGTCAGAATGTGTCACTGTCACTGTGAGCATTAGTAAAATCATTTTTATCTAATCTCATTTCCTTCTTATTTACACATATAATTTATTTTGATGGATCCTAATAGTTGACTTGAGGATCAGTAAAAAGCATGACTTACTGGATTAGACCACAAATACAAGCTAACCCCTAAATTATCTCTCAATTCTCTGATGGAGGTATATAATAATATAAAAACACAGGAGTAATTTCTGTTTAGTTTGGAAAGCATTTTCTTTATTTAATGTACAAACATATAATTTTAAAAAAACTGAGATGTCATCGTACTTTATTTCCAACTTATTAACAAACAATAACTGTGAAGCTCTAGAAACTCAGGATTCATGCTACTTCTTACTCTTTACTGGAGCTCAAGTGTGGCAATCTGACACTGGGACATGGATCAGGTTCCCTGACACTATGTAGGATCTTGTTGTAGGGAGGAATGTAGCAAAAAAACACACATATTAAACCAGAGTTGTCATAGTGCTTACCACCCTGGTGTCTTGAGGCAGACAGTGGTGCAGGCATGAATGAGGAGCAGGACACCAAGCCGGAAAAGAGATGTGACATTCTCATGACCTCTCTCCCTTTATGTAGATCAGTTATTTATCTGCTGATTCAAGCAAACAGCAATGGGAAGATATACTTGAATCAAAAGAAAAAATAGAGTATATCCATTATAATTCTTCATATAGCTATTACATATATATTATTATATATAATTTATATTATTATATGTACATATGTATGTGTATATGTACATATATAATGTTGCTATTTAGTTGCTCAGTCATATCTGACTCTTTTGTGACCCCATGGACTTTAGCCCCCCAGGCTCCTGTGTCACTTGGATTTCCCAGGCAAGAGTACTGGAGTGGGCTGCCATTTCCTTCTCTAATATATATATATAATATCACCCAGTAAATTTATTATGTTTCAGGTTCCACTTTTTGCAAGTTGGATATAGTGTTGATAAAGTTATTTAAACATTTCCACTAATCATATAACTGAACGGCACTTGGAGGACTCACCTGTTGACATTTAAATATCTACTTGGCAAAGTGGAAAGCAAGATTCGCACCCAACAATGCCACCTGGTTAACCCAGCAGTTTTTATAACCCAGCAAATTGTTCTTGTGCAATAGTGCATTCTTACGAAGTTAGGTGGATATTGTTAGTGTTATAATCAAGCTTTTTTCTCATCTCTCTTGCATTGGAGTAGCTCCATTTTAACAGATGTTTCCCTCCTTAGTGTTGAGGTAAAACTGCATGTATCTTGACACAGGCAGGCAGCATTTGGATTAGGAACATTCAGTCTTCCATCAGGTTATTCCCTCAGCTTCAGTCATTGGCTTAAACAGGACTGTTTCTTCCAAGCTCAACAATGTGGTATCCAGACACTGTTTCTCCATTAGTCACCTGGTTCTGCACTCCAAAATGCAATTCAGACTTGGAAATAAGTGTGTAGTCATGACCTTTTAGGGCTAACATGGTCTGGTGGAAAGGATATTGGGAGAGTATTTGTCTCACCAACTTGCTATGTGACCTTTGCCAACTTACTTGACCCCAACATGCTTCATTTTCTTTTCTACACAGGGAACGTGGAGGTAATATATATCTTCCTGCCCTACCTTACAGGATTTTGTAAGGTTCAAATGAAATAACTAATTGTTTGCTTTCTATTTTGACATGTGATGTTGAAATGCCCTTCCCTTCTGTTGTGGTAGAAATAAATTGCCATATTTATAAGAAAAAGAATTGTTGAAAAATGATTTAGAAGAAAGATAATACACTCCACTTTTACTCTCTTGAACACGTTTATTCCATCAAATAGTGATGCCTTGTATGTTTTAAAATGGTAAAAGCACAAGATTCAAAATTCAGACCTGGGATTTAAGTTCTGCCACAGCTACTTCAAATATCTCTGCTTCATTTCCAGGAACGTGGCCATGCCTCTTCCATGTGTCTGGACTCACTAACTCTATTCCACCTTGGCCCAACGCTAAGAGATCATCTCTAGGTTGAGGTCTAGAGCATTCTAATAGCCAAGGACTGTCGTACCCCCAGCTCCAGTGACTCTTAGACATGTGCTGGACTCCCACGTTGTTCAGTTTGTCTGCTGCTGCTGCTGCTGCTAAGTTGCTTCAGTTGTGTCCGACCCTGTGCGACCCCATAGACGGCAGCCCACCAGGCTCCCCTGTCTCTGGGATTCTCCAGGCAAGAACACTGGAGTGGGTTGCCATTTCCTTCTCCAGTGCATGAAAGTGAAAAGTCAAAGTGAAGTCACTCAGTCATGTCCGACTTTTAGCGACCCTGTGGACTGCAGCCTACCAGGCTCCTCCGTCCATGGGATTTTTCAAGCAAGAGTACTGGAGTGGGGTGCCATTGCCTTCTCCTCGCAAATAAGGTCCAGGAAACAAGACTGCTCTTAGGATAGCCAGGGCATGTGGGTTGAGCCATAGTTTTACCAAGCCCAAACCTCTCCTGAGTGAATAGTATAGTTCCTATTTAGGTCTGGAGTTCTGGTCATTTCTGGAATAGTCTTTGGAATTCAGTTCTGGTCATTTCTGGAATAGTCTTTGGAACTCAGTCCTGTTATTTGTGAACAATAACGGGACCCTCTATTTTTCTCTTCCTCCCCTTCCCGTCTTTGTCTCTGAGACTGACTGTTTTCCCTCATATATTGGAATCTGAGTTCCTAACTTACAAGATGTATCCTTTAAATGACAGGCATCATTTGACAACTGTTTTAAATTCCCTGAAGTTGCACTCCAAATGGAAATATATGGATCTTATCATTTTCAGAGTCCTAGTTTAGAATTTCAAGTCATCTGGACACCAATTGCCTAGTCACTGGAAACTATGAAATAAAAATTTAAAGCCAGATGAATTCACTTATCTCTTTTCATTTTGATTTGTAAATTCCTAGAAAGCAGACATCCCTCCCAGGCATTCAAAAACATGTATCAATCATCCACTATGTGTCTGGGTAGAATTATAATGAGCTAACATTAATATGTGCTGTGTATTAGAGTTGTTCTCGTTGTTTCTTTTACCCTCACAACAACCTTGTGAATGGGTAGTATTCCAATTTTCATTTTACAGATGGAAACTGAGGCAAAGGGAAGTTAAATTATTTGCCGAGGTTACATAGTTGGTAAGTGGTAGGGCTTGGATCAGAGTTCAGATAGGCTGATTTCAGAACCCATGCTCTTAAGTGCTCTGCTATACTGAGACAAGGAGGCGGGGGGGGGCAGGGGGATTATATATTGCTTCCTGGAGAGATGATATTTGAAATGAGATTTCAAGAGTAATTAGAATGACTCAGGCAATGAACTGGAGAGACAGAAATCTCCAAAGACAAGACCACGTGTAGAAAAGGAGGAGTATTAGAATATATAACTGGTTTGGGAAGTATAAGAAATTTAGCACAGAGCAAAGGTGTAGATTAAAGAAGCAATAACAGATAACTCTAGAAAGAAAGGAAGGAACAAGAATAGCCATGTCTAAGCTGTTTGGATTTTGTCATGATGTCAATGATATAAGGTAAAGTAATTTAAACAAAGGAGTGGCATAGACAGTACCACTCTTNTGGAAACAGTGTCAGCCTTTATTTTTGGGGCTCCAAAATCACTGCAAATGGTGACTGCAGCCATGAAATTAGAAGACACTTACTCCTTGGAAGAGAAGTTATGACCAACCTAGATAGTATATTCAAAATCAGAGACATTACTTTGCCGACTAAGGTCCGTCTAGTCAAGACTATGGTTTTTCCAGTGGTCATATATGGATGTGAAAGTTGGACTGTGAAGAGGGCTGAGTGCTGAAGAATTGGTGCGTTTGAACTGTGGTGTTGGAGAAGACTCTTGCGAGTCCCTTGGAAGAAATGATGCTAAAGCTAAAACTCCAGTACTTTGGCCACCTCATGCGAAGACTTGACTCATTGGAAAAGACCGTGATTCTGGGAGGGACTGGGGGCNAACTGTGGTGTTGGAGAAGACTCTTGCGAGTCCCTTGGAAGAAATGATGCTAAAGCTAAAACTCCAGTACTTTGGCCACCTCATGCGAAGACTTGACTCATTGGAAAAGACCGTGATTCTGGGAGGGACTGGGGGCAGGAGGAGAAGGGGATGACAGAGGCTGAGATGGCTGGATGGCATCACTGACTTGATGGACGTGAGTCTGAGTGAACTCCAGGAGTTTGGGATGAAGAGGGAGGCCTGGTGTGCTGCGATTCATGGGGTTGCAAGGAGTTGGACAGGACTGAGTGACTGAACTGAACTGAACTGAACTGAGGAGACACAGACATTCACTTTTGGTGTGGAGAAGATTATGAGATACTCTTGAGCAGGGTTAAAATTCATGATTCAGGGCATGTATTTTCTGGAAAAAACACTGTATACCATGAGCCTAACAAAAGATATTGCTTTTTCCCAGAGTCATCTTTTGAAAGAAAGGTGAAATTTAGTGTAAAATTTTATTAGAAAAAAAGTACCATTGTGCTGCATGATACAAATATGAAATTCATCATAAAAAGAAATATTCTTTTAAAATATATTTAATAAAACAGGAAAATATTTCTCTTTCTTCTTATTGATTTCTGTACTATGTCTGAAAAATTAAGGTAGTCAATGTGTTTAGTGTATGTGAGTCCCTTGGACTGCAGGAAGATCAAACCAGTCAGTCCTAAAGGAAATCAACCTCTGAATACTCATTGGAAGGATGGATGCTGAAGCTCCAGTACTTTGGACTCCTGATGCGAAGAGCCAATTCACTGGGAAAAGCTTGATGCTGGAAAGATTGTGGGCAAAAGGAGATGGGGGTGGCAGAGGATGAAATGGTTGGATGGCATCACCAACTCAATTGAAATGAACTGAGCAAACTCTGGGGGATAGTTGAGGACCGTGGAGCCTTCTGTGCTGCAGTCCATAGTGTCAAGGAATTAGACATGACTTAGAGACTGAACAATAACATATGTTTGTTTACAAGGAGAACTAACAGGGATATTTATGAAAAGTGAAAAAAGTGAAAGTTGCTCAGTCGTGCCCAACTCTTTGTGACCCTATGGATTATACCGTCTGTGGATTTCTCCGGGCCAGAATACTGGAGTGAGTAGCATTTCCTTCTCCAGGGGATCTTCCCAACCCGGGAATTGAACCAGGATCTCCTGTATTGCAGGCTTTTTTTTTTTTTCTTTACCAACTGAGCTATCAGTGAAGCCCAACAGGGATACGCATAGGCATTTTGAAAAATTGAACATGATAGTATATTAAAAAGCAGAGACATTTCTTTGCCAACAAAGGTCCATCTAGTCGAAGGTATGGTATTTCCAGTGGTCATGTATGGATGTGAGAGTTGGACTATGAAGAAAGCTGAGTGCAGAAGAATTGATGCTTTTGAACTATGGTGTTGGAGAAGACTCTTGCAAGTCCCTTGGACTGTAAGGAGGTCCAACCTGTCCATCCTAAAGGAGATCAGTCCTGGGTGTTCATCGGAAGGACTGATGCTAAAGCTGAAACTCCAATACTTTGGCCACCTCATGTGAAGATTTGACTCATTGGAAAAGACCCTGATGCTGGGAGGGATGGGGACAGGAGGAAAAGGGGATGACAGAGGATAAGATGGTTGGATGGCATCACTGACTCAATGGACATGAGTTTGTGTGGACTCCAGGAGTTGGTGATGGACAGGGAGGCCTGGTGTGCTGTGATTCATGGGATCACAAAGATTCAGGCATGATTGAGCGACTAAACTGAACTGAACTGATACCTTACATACCCATACATTTATTTATAGTATTTATTGTTCACTTGTGGTATTTATTGGTTTAAATGATTGGCTATGTCAGTAAGCATATAAATATCTCAGATTTTGTTTTTCATATATATATATCTATATCAAGCTTTTTATTTTATATTGAAATATAGCTGATTAATGATGTTGCGATAGTCTCAGGGGGACAGCAAAGGAACTCAATCATACATATACATGTATCTATTCTGTTTTGCTTATATATTGATGGGAAGATCTTAACTGGTATTACACTGACTTTCAATCTCCATTTATATAAGAGTATATTTGTATCACACTTCAGTTGTTCACATGTACAAGAATGTCAATAACAAACCTAGACAGTTCTTAAATTTGCAAGGCTACTCTGATTTGGCCTGCTTGGATCAGGCCTCTCTCTGACTAACCCCCTACCTCACTACAACTCACTACAACTGGGCTTCCCTGGTAGTTCAGCTGGTAAAGAATATGCCTGCAATGTGGGAGACCTGGGTTCAATCCCTGGGTTGGGAAGATGTGCTAGAGAAGGGATAGGCTACCCATTCCAGTATTCTTGCCTGGAGAATTTCATGGACTGTATAGTCCATGGGGTGACAAAGAGTTGGACTCAACTGAGTGACTTTCACTGCAACTACCATTGTCGTATATTTTTCAACTTAAGTCATACATGTAGAAACATGAATTAAATGCCAATGAGTAAAGAAAACAGTGGGATAGGCAGTGCTGATAACTTAGAGGAATTACCCACTGATAAATTATCAAGTGAATAATGCCAAAGTGGATTTAAAACTACTCTTCCCCGTCTTTTTTTCCCCACAAAATAGTACATTGAAGTGGCTCTGTATGGTAGTAAGCCCTGAGATTATATTTGCTACCACTAGCCCCATTGCTTTCTTCACAAGTGAATATTACAATTAAGCATTCCCTTTTGTGGAAGTGTCATAATTAGGTTAGACTTGAAATGACTTTTTGAAATGTAAGTAAGAATGGTAATTGTCTTATTTATTGTTATGTCCTCAGTATCTAGAGCTTTGCTTTGCATGAAGAAGGTGAGAAATACAGATTTAAGCAAGTGAGTAAATCTATAGCTGACATTTATATCTGTTTATCACAAAGAAGTACTGTAAAATCTATGGAACTGTCTTGCAAAGATATTTCCTTTTTGAAAATTCCATGTAACAAGTTGTTGTTATTCAGTCAGTAAGGCATGTCTGACTGTTTGCCACTCCATGTTCTGCAGCATGCCAAGCTTCCCTGTCCTTCACTCTCCCAGAGCTTGCTCAAATTCATGTCCACTGAGTTGGTGATGCTATCTGATCATCTCATCCTCTGCTGGTCCCTTCTCCTTTTGCCTTCAATCTGGCCCAGCATCAGGATCTTTTTCAGTGAGTTGGCTCTTGGCATCAGGTGGCCAAACTATTGGCGCTTCAGCATTAGCCCTACTAAGGTTCATTAATAATTGGTTTGTTTTAGAAAGCAACATAAAAATTAGGTATAATCTACATGCAGATCTATGTCAACATGTCGGGATTATATGGCAGCTTTTGTTAATTTTCTTTTTGAATAGCTGAGAAGTAAGTTTGATTACCGTTTTTGGCCAAAAACACTGGCTTTTGATCTTCTATTTGTATATGAGTGTATCTGCATCTATATTTCTACCAGCTACTTTCTTCTGCTAATGCTACGTTTTCTCTGGTTCTTTGTACATTTTCATTCAAGTCCTAAATATGGACCTTTTCCAAGGTTCTGTCTAGACTCTAACTTAGATCATTCCACACATCTTTAAATATAACTCACATACAAATTGTGTCCTAAAATGTCACCAGCAGCTTTTATTTGTCACCACAATGTTTTTATTGTTACTTTGCCTTGAAAGGTCAAAAAACAAGCTTTTTCCCCATTCCTAATTACGCTTCTCTTGAATTCAATATTTCTCATACTGTTTTACTGTGTTCCCAGTAGTCTAAAATTGAATCCTTATACACATCTTATCTCTCTCCTCAAGATGCCCAAGTAAACTCAGTTGCTTAAAAAAAAAAATACATCCCATCAGTACTTTCTTTACTGTAATTGTTCACATCTTTATTCCATCACATTTACTCATTTTCCTCCTATACCATTACTGTTGGGCTTCCCAGGTGATACAGTTGGTAAAGAATTTGCCTGCCAGTGCAGGAGATGCAGAAGACCCAGGTTTGATCCCTGGGCCAGGAGGATGCCCTGGAGGAGGAAATGGCAACCCAGTATTCTTGCCTGGAAGATTCCATGGACAGAGGAGTCTGGCAGGCTCCAGTCCATGGGATTGCAGAGCTGGACATGACTGAGCTCAGCACAGCACTGTAGCTATTACACACTCTTCCTGTAGTGCATTCCATGTCTTTTTCTTTCAATTAATCTTCCACATTACACTCAGCAACACGAGAAAGTACTGCTTTGCTTAATTTATGTACCTAATTCAACTAAATAAGATATAAATCCCAAACTTGACTTTCCAGACCATCTATGTTAAACTTTTAGTGTACTGTTTTAAACTCTAACCTCTACAAAATCTTCATGTACATTATACTCCAGAAAATTCAACTAATTGCTTTTCCACAAATACACCATGACATTTCCTAGCTCTGTGCATTTTTTAGGCTCTTCCTTCCACTAAGAATACACTTTAACCTCCTTTCTTCTATTTTTTATGGCTTCCCAGGTTACATAGTAGTAAAAAATCTGCCTGCCAGTGCAAGAAACTCAAGAGACTCAGGTTCAATCCCTGAGTTGGGAAGATCCCCAGGAGGAATAAATGGCCACCCACTCCAATATTCTTGTCTGGAAAATTCCATCGACAGAGGAGCCTGACAGGCTACAGTCCCTGGGATTGCAAAGAGTCAAACACGACTAAGCAGGCATTTCTATTTAAGTCTACTGACTGGAATGTTCTTCTCTTTCGTGGCTCTCCTTGTGGCAATAGCTAATTATGGTTGTGCTCCAAAACTTAGTGGCTTAAAATAATTAGCATTTATTATCTCATACTTCAGGAGTCTGAGTATAATTTGGCTAGATGCCTCCATCTCATTCTTTCCCTAAGTTTCAATCAAGTGTCAGTCGGGGCTGCAGTTATCTTAAGCCTTGACCAGGAAGAGAGTCTACTTCTAAACTCATCTATGTGGCTTCTGGCAAGATCCAGCCCATTGTAGATTACTGACTGAAGTTGTTCCTGGCTTTTGATTACAGGCTGCCCTCAATTCTTTGCCACTGCATAGCGCAGCTCCCAGTATGGGGATTTGCTTCACCTGAGCGAGGAAGAGAACATGCAGACCAAGACAGATGGAAACCAGTAGAGCTTTGTAATGTCACCTCAGAAGTGACATCTGGTCACCTTTGTAGTATTCTCTCCATGAATTTAGTCTCTCAAAGGATATCATAAGGATGTAAATGTATTGGGAGTCAGGGATCTTTGGGAGCCAACTTAGATGCTGTCTACCAACCACACTCTTCAATTGCCATTCCTTCCTTGGTTTACACAGGAAATATAAATCTCTGTTGAATCCTATACTAGTTGACTGGCTTTGTTTTTTTTACCTCTAATCACTTTTCTCTTTTTCTTAGAATACTTCAAACATACTAGCTATTGACTCTAATAAATTGAATTCTAAGTATATTTCTGTCTGTTCTTGTTGTTCAGTCTTTTAAGTTGTGTCTAACTCTTTTGCAACCCCTTGGACTTTAGCCAGCCAGGCTCCTCTGTAGCCAACCTGGCTCCTCCAGGTAACCTAGCTTTCCACCATTAAATTGATGCTATGACCATCGTAGTACATTCCATAAGTTTCCCCAGTGGCTCAGTGGTAAAGAATCGCCTGCCAGCACTATTTACAATAGCTAGGACATGGACGCAACCTAGATGTCCTTCGATGGATGAATGGATAAAGAAGTTGTGGAATACTCCTCAGTCATAAAAAGGAACACTGTTGAGTCAATTCTAATGAGATAGATGTTACACAGAGTGAAGTAGGTCAGAAAGAGAAAAACAAATAGCATATATTAAAGCGTATATCTGGAATCTAGAAAGATGGTACTGATGAACCTATTTGCAGGCAGCAGTGGAGACACAGACATAGAGTACAGACTTGTGGACACAGTGTTGGGGGGAAGGAGAGGGTGGGACAAATGGAGAGAGTAGCGTGGAAACATATACACCACCACATGTAAAATAGCTTGCCAATGGAAGTTTGCTGTATGACTCAGGGGATTCAAACTGGGGCTCTGTGACAGGCTAGAGGAGTGGGATGGGGTGGGAGGTTGGAGGGAGGTTCAAGAGAGAGGGGACATATGTGTTTACATATGGCTGATTCATGTTGATGTTTGGCAGAAACCAACACAGTATTGTAAAGCAATTATTCTTCATTTTAAAATAAATAAATAAATAAAAAGAAAAGAATCTCTTGCCAGTGCAGGAGACATGGGTTTGTTCCTTGGGTTGAGAAGATCCCTGGAGGAGGAAATGGTAACCCACTCCAGTATTCTTTCCTGGGAAACCCCATGGACAGGGGAGCCTGGTGGGTTACAGTCCATGGAGTGGCAAAGAGTTGGACACGACTTAGAGACTAAACAACAACAACATATTCCTATCTACCACCACATTATACATGTAGTATTTTCTGACTAAATGTTGCTGAATGTCTGTCACGATGTCTCCTAATTGGAGAATCAGTTTCTTGGTACCTTCCTATATAAACCCTTATCTCTAATTTCATGAACACTACAACCAGAAAGACCAACATAAACTTGCAAAATACCCAGTGAAAGAAACTTGTAAAATGGTCCAACTATTATTTTCCCTTTCTGGACTCAAGGCATAAGGGCATTGTGGTTTTTAATGGTGCAATATTTTTGAACAAATATCTGCTATAACAAAATATTCTTCAGATCAAGAAACAATTCTAACTGCCACAGTGCTTTGAACATGGTGATCTATAAATATGTGAATATATGAACAACTAAGATAAAGTAGCCTTGACTAGACGGACCTTAGTCAGCAAAGTAATGTTTCTGCTATTGAATATGCTATCTAGGTTGGTCATAACTTTTCTTCCAAGGAGTAAGTGTCTTTTAATCTCATGGCTGCAGTCACCATCTGCAGTGATTTTGAAGCCCCCCAAAATAAAGTCTGACACTGTTTCCACTGTTTCCCCATCTTTTTCCCATGAAGTGATGGGACCAAATGCCATGATCTTCGTTTTCTGAATGTTGAGCTTTAAGCCAACTTTTTGCTTCTCCACTTTCACTTTCATCAAGAGGCTTTTTAGTTCCTCTTCCCTTTCTGCCATAAGGGTGGTGTCATCTGCATATCTGAGGTTATTGATATTTCTCCCGGCAATCTTGTGTTTCTTCCAGTCCAGCATTTATCATGATGTACTCTGCATAGAAGTTAAATAAGCAGGTGACAATATACGGCCTTGACATACTCCTTTTCCTATTTGGAACCAGTCTGCAGTTCCATGTCCAGTTCTAACTGTTGCTTCTGGACCTGCATACAGATTTCTCAAGAGGCAGATTANACTGTGGTGTTGGAGAAGACTCTTGAGAGTCCCTTGGACTGCAAGAAGATCCAACTAGTCCATTCTGAATGAAACTCCAGTACTTTGGCCACCTCATGCAAAGAGTTGACTCATTGGAAAAGACTCTGATGCTGGAAGGGACTGGGGGCAGGAGGAGAAGGGAACGACAGAGGCTGAGATAGCTGGATGGCATCATGGACTCATGGACGTGAGTCTGGGTGAACTCCGGGAGACAGTGAAGGACAGGGAAGCCTGGCATGCTGCAGTCCATGGGTCGCAAAGAGCCTGACACAACTGAGTGACTGAACAACAACAACATGCTTGAAATTTGCGAAGAGAGTAGATCCCAACTGTTCTGAACAAACAAACAAAAAAGGTCAATGGAGAATTTCTTGACAACCCAGTGGTTAGGATTCCAGCATTTTCAGTGCCAAGGGCCTGGGTTCAACCCCTGGTTGTGGAGTTAAAATCCAGCAAGCCATATAGCACAACAACAACAAAAAACAATGGTGACCATATAAGGTGATGGATATATTAATTAGCCTGATTTTAGTAATCATTTTACAATGTACACATATATGAAAACATCATGTTATACATCCTAAATTCATACAATTTTTGTTTGCCATTTATGCCTCAATAAAACTGAAGGGGAAAGGAATGAATGTGTATTCTCCCTGCTCATTTGGGATACAGATATGATGGTGGGAGCTGGAGCATCCACTTTGGTAGCAGACACAGAAGCCAAGGATGATGGTGTCAACTCTGGGACACTGATTTTGGGGTTGTTTTCTGAACAGCAGGAAATACATTTTTGTCATGTTAAAAAATTCGAAATGCTATGGCATATTTCAGAGCAGTTCCTTTCCCCAGAAACAGAAGGGGATTTGCCTCTAATATTTAACTTGGAGAATCTGGTTAAACTCCTAGAGTTAAATCCACGAAAGTGTGGGAACCCCCTATGGCTCACCCCACCTCACACACTCACGCACCCCTGGAGTTTTTAACTCTCAGGCTTGTCCAGTTTGAATCTCTAGCAGTTTGTCAGTTATGATACATGTTGTCCTACCCTGACACCGGTAACTGTGGAGGTTCTTGCTCAGAGCGTTTCTGCTTTGGAAAGTCGTTATAACTATGTAATTTCCTGTGTGTCTTTCTAATTATGAGGACAGCACTTTTCTAATGGATTTAAGAAGAGTTGTTTTTTCAGTTTATTTTCAACTTTCTATTTGTTGTTAGGATGGAATGGCAACTTGCAGTCTCCTTACAAGCTGGACCAGAAACAGGAGATCACCCTGATTATGCTTTAATTTCACTTGATCTGTCTATACTACTCCAGAACCGCTAACCAAGTTGCAGTTTTTCTAATGTTCTCTGCTCTCTTACATGGTTACATTAGCGATGAGAAAACTCTTCAAGAAAATTAGCTTTTAAAAGGGAAAGAGTTAGAGCTAGTGGAGAAATAGTGATGAGACAAGAGTCATGATTTTGTAAATTGACTGAAAAGCAAAGAGGGATGTTGATGTTCCTGGGTTGAAAAAGTAACTGATGCAACAAGGCTTAGGAATAAAAAATGAATTTGACAAACTCTCTTCTAAGGATGATGGAGGCTTAAATATCATTTTCCTTAGGCAGAGATTACTGTTTATGATTAGGAAAAAAAAAAAAAAAAAAGAAAATCAGAGGCTCAGAGAGGTTAAGTGACTTACACAAAATTACAATGTCCAATTAGTGTAAGAAGTCTTTATGTATCAGATATACCAGTGACCATCGGAATTCCATTTTAAATAGTTTACCATGCCACAGAAACATTATGCCTAAAAGCTCCATTCACTATGAGATCTGTACCTTAGAACCACTACTGTGTTTTTCAGAAATGGAGTTAGTCTTACAGGGTTGTTTTTAACAAAACTGACTCTGTCAGAAATATTTTTAAGAAAACCATTAGGCCATCACATGCCTAGTGCTATGGTTTCAGTTTGGGCTTTCATTCTACAAAACCATTTCTCCTGAACATAAAAGGACTTTTATACTAAGCTCCATTTCATCTTGATTATTTTAGACATAATATAAATATACATTTAACACACAGGAAAGTAAGGAATGGCATTTTATTTCAAAATTATCATGGTATAAAGTGAAATAGATATGAATCATGAGAAAACTACTCTGTAGTTGAAACCGTAGTACTGATTCAGTACAGTTGCTTTATGTGTACTGTATAATGATGAGATTGTGCAGGCACACAATGCAATCAAGTAAATAATATATCAACCAGGTACCAGTAAATCATGTTTAAATATCCTATCCTTGATGGCTAGAAGGAAGCTCAGAGGGTACACCACAGAAATCAAGTTGTTTTTGACTAGCCATATGGCTATATAGAGAAGAGAAGTCGCTCAGTCGTGTCCGACTCTTTGCGACCCCATGGACTATAGCCCACCAGGCTCCACGGTCCATGGGATTTTCCAGGCATGAATACTGGAGTGGGTTGCCATTTCCTTCTCCAGGGGATCTTTCCGACCCAGGGATCGAACCCAGGTCTCCCGCAGACGCTTTACCATCCAAGCTACCAGGGAAGCCCAATATGGTCCTAAATAAATTGTGCCTTGCTAATGCATTTTCTTTTGCACAGAAATTTGTTCTAGACCTAAGAAAATTCTAATATAGGCANACTCTTTGCGACCCCATGGACTATAGCCCACCAGGCTCCACGGTCCATGGGATTTTCCAGGCATGAATACTGGAGTGGGTTGCCATTTCCTTCTCCAGGGGATCTTTCCGACCCAGGGATCGAACCCAGGTCTCCCGCAGACGCTTTACCATCCAAGCTACCAGGGAAGCCCAATATGGTCCTAAATAAATTGTGCCTTGCTAATGCATTTTCTTTTGCACAGAAATTTGTTCTAGACCTAAGAAAATTCTAATATAGGCATACCATATTTTTTGTATGTGTGTTTTGCTTTATTGTGCTTTATAGATACTGCTTTTTTGTTTAACTGAAGGTTTATGGCAACTCTGTGTGGAGCAAGTCTATTGGCATCATTTTTCCGACAGTATTTGCTCAGTTCCTGTCTCTGTGTCACATTTTCGTAATTCTTACAATATCTCCAACTTTTAAATTATTTTTATGTTTGTTATGGTGATCTGTGATCAGTGTTCCATGATGTTACTATTGCAAAAAGGTTACTACTCACTGAAAGCTCAGATGATGGTTAGCATTTTTCACCAATAAGGTATTTAAAAATTAAAGCATATAGCTTTTTTAGACATCATTCTATGCTATTGCACACTTTAATAGACTACAACATAGTGTAAACATAACTTTTATATGCACTGTGAAACCAAAAAAATTTGTATGACTCACTTTATTGTGACATTGGGTTTACTGTGAAATTGGGTTTATTGTGGTGGTCTGGAACCAAACCGGTACTGTCTCCAAGGTATTCCTCTGTAAATCCCCCAAATAAAATAAGACTACCAAATTTTCTCTTATCAGATGAGAAGTGTAGTTATTCTCCACATCAAAAATCTAGTCTTGGAAGTATTCTTAATAAATATGGCATTATTATACAGTAAAAAAGGCATTCAATTTTTTAAAAGAAGTGAATTATACAGCAGTCTTTATGACTTACTGTGTTAATATATGCAACTTTGGGATTGTCATCTGGCTTTGCCAGGCCACTCAGTTTCCTGACTGGAAAAAGAGAATTACATATACTAACCCTCAGATTTCTGGGTCTAATATTAAGTACCATGAAAGAGCTTACCATGTGCTAAACAATTTTTATACCTTTTAACTTTTGTGCATAATCTGTAAAAGAAGTGTTACTATCATTTTACTGATTAAAAGCAGAAAATTCAGGGAGGCTAAGTATAGTAGTCCTTCTCTTACTGAGTTGGGAAGATCCCCTGGTGGAGGAAATGGCAACCCACTCCAGTAGTCTTGCCTGGAAAATTCCATGGACAGAGGAGCCTGGCGGGCTCTCAGTTCAGTTCAGTTCAGTAGCTCAGTCATGTGTCCAACTCTTTGAGACCCCATGGACTGCATGGCAGGCTATAGTCCAGAGTATTACAAAGAGTTGGACACGACTGAGCGTTCACACACTCTTATCAATAGTTATGCTGTTCAAGCTTTCAGTTACTGGCTGTCAACTGCAGTCCAAAAATATATGGAAAATTCCAGATATAATTCATAAGTTTTGAGTTGTGCACCATTCTGAGTAACATGGTGTGTCTCACAGTGTCCAGCTAGGTCCTGCCTGGGACCTGAACCATTCTTTTGTCCAGCATGTCCTGCCTGTTAGATGCTTAGTGGCCATCTCCTTATTAGACAGACCCTTGAGGTATTTCAGTACTTGTGCTCAAGTCACTCTATTTCACTTAATAAGGGCCCCAAAGTGCAAGAGCAGTGATGCTGGCAATTTGGATATGTCAAAGAGAGCATAAAGCATTTTATTTAAATGAAACCATGAAAGTTCCTAACTTAATAAGAAAACTATCATATGCTGAGGTCGCTAAGATAGACAGTAAGAATGAATCTTCTATCTGTGAAACTGTGAAGAAGGAAAAAGAAATCTCTGATAGTTTTCCTATCACAACTGAAACTGCAGAAGTTAGGGCCATAAGGCTTAATAAGTGCCTAGTTAAGATGGAAAAAACATTAAATTTGTACCAGAAGATATTTTGAGAGAGTATGAAAGTGACCAAATTCACACAACTTTAATTACAATATGTAATTGTTCTATTTTTTATTATTATTGTTCATGTACTATTGTGCCTAATTTATAAATTAAACTTTATTATAGATATACGTGAATAGGAAAAAGCAGTGTATATATAGTGTTCATACTGTCTGCCACTTCAGGCATCTGCTGAGGGTCTTGGAATGAAACCCCTCCCGACCCAATGGACAAGGGGGAACTTGAAGCTTCCCTGGTGGCTCAGACAGTAAAGAATCTGCCTGTGATGCAGAAGATCCAGGTTCAATCCCTGAGTCAGGAAGACCCCCTAGAGAAAGGAATGGCTACCCACTCCAGTATTCTTGCCAGGATAATTCCATGGACAGAGGAACCTGGCAGGCTACAGTCCACAGAGTTGCAGAGTCAAACGACTGAGTGACTAACACTTTCACTTTCAATACTCACAGTCAAGATGGCTAGTTAGTTGTAGAATTAGGATTTGAATCTGCCTCTCAGTCTCAAACACTCATTTTATTCTCTTATTTAATTTATCTTTATTACTTTTGACTAGTGCTGTCTCCTGTCCATCTTTGAGCTGACACATTGTTAATCCTTGTAAAAGGAATAAGAAACAAGTGCATTCATCCTTATTGTCTTTCCAGAGGAAAAAAAACAAAACAAAATTCTGCAATACACAGTAGAAGAAAACCATTACTGAAGGTTGCCATTTGACCTAGCCACACACAAGTCGTCTTCCTCAGCCTCTAAAAGGGTGTACCAATGTTGCTGTGAAGATGCAAATACTGAAATTCAGAAAATTACTACCCCTGCCACTGGACACTTAAATAAATCCACTCCGAGTGGCATGTGCCCTCAGTTGTTTTCAGATGGTATATTATGTTTGCAGATAATTGCTTACTCCTTGTAATAATGATGGAGGGAGAGGGGAACTGAATTTGCAGTAACAGCACTCTGTGCAGGCATCACAGAGGTGATGCAGAACTGTCCCACAAGGAAGGTGATGGTGAAAGGGAGTGGAGATGTCCACACTCCTCGACCTTCAAATGAACACTATTGCTGACATCATAAATAGATAACCTTATATCTCTTTTGAGTTCTGCATCTAATTTAAAATTACAGAAAATTTCTATGAATGGAATCCTCATGTTGTTGTTCAATTGCTTAGTCATGTCCAACTCTGCATCCCATGGACTTCAGCATGCTAGGCTTCCCTGTCCTTCACTGTCTCCGAGTTTGCTCAAACTCATGTCCATTGAGTCAGTGATGCTGTCTAACCATCTCATCCTCTGCTGCCCCCTTCTCCTCCTGCCCTGAATCTTTCCAAGCACCAAGGAAATGAGCTGGTTTTTCACATCAGGTGGCCAAAGTATTGGAGCTTCAGCTTCAGCATCAGTCCTTCCAATGAATATTCAGGGTTGATTTCCTTAATAGGACTGTCTGGTTTGATCTCCCTGCAGTCCAAGGGATCTCGAGAATCTTCTCCAGCACACAGAATCTTCATAGAGTAAACTTTAGTTGAGTAATTCCTTTGATTCATATGTACATTCTTAGAGGTTTACTGGGCCCAACTGGGTGGTGGACCCTTTCCTCTTCAAGGTTATCTGTTGCCCAGTCAGCCAGCCCCTGTTACCACGTCTAGACCAGAAGCAAACATTACACCACCACAAGTCATGAAATCGGGCTTACAAAAGGCATCTAGAGAAGCCAGATATCTCAGCCCAGAAGTGAGTGAAGATGTTCGCTCCTGTGGGTAGAATTTTGACCAATGGGAAAGGAGGAATTAGAGGAGACATAGAGATAAATTACCTCTTTATCTGACCTCTCATGATGATTTACTCCAATGTAGTGCATGTCTGTAAAGCCCATACAGAAAAGCCCTGCATGCTGGAGCAGCACAGAGACTTCTCACAGCCATCACCAACCAGCAGCCAGCACGAGGATGCGCCTCACCCGCCTTCTCATCTTTTCTCTCCTCCTTCCCTTTTCACTCACTCTTGCTCTTCTGGTTTTATGCTTGCTCCCTCCAATAAAACATCACCACTTGCATCCTTGCCTCTGATTCTGTTCCCTAGGAAGCTTCGCTTCTGACTGTAGGTCTGCTGAGCTATAAGAGATGATGGAGTAATATGTGAGAACTGAGTTGTGGAATCTGGGGCGTTAAGAAAACCATAAAGAGTAACCTGCGTTCTCTTAGTGGGAAGTGAGAAGCTGAAGGAGAGATGTAAACTAGGCTTTATTCATGGTATGATGGATACAACATTTCATTTAATCATATTATTCTCCTTATAAAGATAAAGAAACAAAAACTTAGGTCCTGTGTCTTGCCTAAGCCACGAGTTTTATAGAAGAGTGCCAGGATTCAGAAATAGGTTTATGTTTTGATTTGTTTTGCTTTACTCCAAACTGTAAATTGTCTCCAGTTAATAAATGGAAGGGGCTTCCCTGGAGGCTCACATGGTAGAGTTTGCCTGCAATGCAGGAGACCTGGGTTCGATCCCTGGGTTGGGAAGATCCCCTGGAGGAAAGCATGGAAACCCACTCCAACATTCTTGCCTGGAGAATCCCCATGGACAGAGGAGACTGGTGGAATACAGTCCATGGGATTGCAAAGAGTCAGACATGACTGAATGACTCAGCACACACACATACACACCCTAATTAAAATTTCAGTACAATTATTCAGACATAAACAACTAAACTCTCATCCTGAGGAATAAAAGGAGATATGAAATAAAATATTATAACCATCCTAACACTGAATTTCTGCTAAGTTGCATCCAGTAAAATAATTTCAAATTAGGAAAAGAGTACAGAGTCTTAAAAACAATATAACCAGTGTATGAAAAAAAAAATCACTTCAATAAAAAAGAAAGAAAAATCCAAAGGCCCATTGTACTTTTGGCATATTGTTGGCAGATATTTTTAAATCCAAACTCCAGAACAGAGTGTTCGAGCTACTTAAGGGAAATGCCCAGGGGCAATTGACCTGGGCCTGGACCACCACTCGGTCCTCTACACTGGCACAGAGTAGTCAGCACTGAAATTGTCAGTACAGTTGAAGGTATTTACGGGAAAGCCAAAATTGAAGGTGAAGGGAAATGAGATGGAGGAAATGAAACGGCTGTCTTATTAAAATGCACTACAGACAAATTGGAAAAATGCATGCTGTATTCCAGGTAAATGTATTAGGTTAACTGATACCAGGTGTCCTTGAGGATAACTGATTCAGCAAACACTTTTTAAGTACCTACTATGTGAAAAAGCAATGCTACAAAAAAGAAAGCATGAACAGCCTTTATTTATTTTTGGAATTCTTCCCAATTTAAATCCTCAGTTTTTTAAATTTTTATACATTTACAAAATCAGAATTTTCTCCATTGTAATTATTGGTTAAGAATCTAGGAGGTGGATATCCAATTTTCTGTCTGTTTACTATCTGACACTTTGTGCTGTGCTTAGTCGCTCAGTCCTGTCCAACTCTTTGTGATTCCATGGACTGTAGCCTGCCAGGCTCCTGTGCCCATGGGATTCTCCAGGCAAGAATACTGGAGTGGGTTACCGTGCCCTCCTCCATGGGATCTTCCCAACCCGGGGATCGAACCCAAGTCTCTGGCATTTCAGGTAGATTCTTTACCATCTGAGCCACCAGGGAAGCCCATTTACACCTTACCTCAGAGGTTTTCTCCCCTGTTCCTCAGTAAATTTATCTGTTATTATTTGTGGACAAATTAATATGTTTAAAATGATTTGGGCTTTACTTTTCTTCTAAAGAGAATTTTCCAGATTTTACCTAGAAAAATTCTAAGATAAATAATAATACAATTACTAAGAGCAAATTTCATTTCAATACATTGTTTGTGGAAGGAGACAAGCCCACAATCTGGAAAATAAGTAAACCCAAGAACATAGTATTATGCCCTATACTCGGTGTTTTATGACTACAGGGAAATAAATAACATAGAAAAACAGAGTACTTTTGAAGTTGTTATTATTGCTAATTTGTTGCTTAAATTTATTCTACTAAAAGAAATTCTTAGAACAGATGGCATTTAACTTTTAGAACTTGTTTCTTTTCAGTGTGTTGGAAGTGAAACATAGTGTAATAGCTTCATAATTGTAATATGTATGATATAGGTTCCTGACAAAGATATTTGTTTGACCAAATTTTATCAAGCACCTGAACCATTTTCTGGGCACATTTGTGCAGGTACTTATAAGACCCAATTTTAGCAAGAACCCTGCTAAGTCAATGTAGTTAGAACCTCCATCCTTGCCCAGCTAGCTCATTTGGTACAGCATGAATGAGACTACCAGAGTCATGAGTTCTGGCCCCACACTGGGCAAAGTTTTGGGCTTACCAGGTGGTGCTAGTAGTAAAGAGCTCGCCTGCCAATGCAGGAGACATAAGAGACATGGATTCGATCCCTATGTTGGGAAAAAATCCCTTGAAGGAAGGCATGGTAACCCACTCCAGTATTCTTGCCTGGAGAGTCCCATGGACAGAGGAGCCTGGTGAGCTACGGTCGATAGGGTTGCAAGGAGCTGGACACGACTGAAAAGACTTAGTACAGCACATAGAACCCTTGGTATCTCATCACTCTTGACCCATCACCTTGGGTTTCTCATTCTCCATCATCCCCCTGGTGATGTCTGATCACTGTGTTGCCTGTGTGGTATTCAGAGTAGAACCCAATCTCTCTCCTGTACTGCAAAATTATTTTGTAGTGGTCCATATACCTCCTTTATGGAACACCCACCCCCTTTAATTAAGTATTCTTTATAGATATCATTGAATTTTCTTTGACTGTCCTCAACTTTATAATTCAAATTAAGCATATAAAGTAGATTGGGTAAAAACTTAGCTCACAGAAATATGCAGGAAGCCAATGAAATACATTTTATTTATTCTCTAAGTAATGGGGCTTAGTCTTATTTAGTCTCTAAGTGTCACAGGGCTTTCTTCCCCACACAAGCAGGGGGGGAAAGGGCTAATGTAATCCAAATCCTACTCTGATCTGATCATTAAAACAGTCCTGGGAAGAATTCACTCTCCTCATGAAGTGATCAAATCAGCTCCTCAGCCTATTGACATGCTAAGACAGGGTCTCTGGTGTTCACAATGTCCCTCATTTCTAGCTTCTTGTTGGGGTTCCTACAAAAGGGCCATATTTCAGGCTTCTCCAGGTACACATCAATGGGCTGAGGAGCTGATCACCTCATGGAGGAGAGTGAACTCTCCTTTCTTGCCATACCTTTTTTTTTTTTTTTTTTTTTACTTTACAATATTGTATTGCTTTTGCCGTACATCAACATGAATCCACCACAGGTGTACACGTTTCCCATCCTGAACACCCCTTCCACCTCCCTCCCCATACCATTCCTCTGGGTCATCCCAATGCACCAGCCCTAACCATCCTGTATCATGCATCAAACCTGGACTGGTGATTCATTTCTTATATGATATTATACATGTTTCAATGCCATTCTCCCAAATCATCCCACCCTCTCCTTCTCCCACAGAGTCCAAAAGACTGTTCTATACATCTGTGTCTCTTTTGCTGTCTCGAATACAGGGTTATCATTACCATCTTTCTAAATTCCATATATATACGTTAGTATAATGTATTGGTGTTTTTCTTTCTGGCTTACTTCACTCTATAATAGGCTCCGGATTCATCCACCTCATTAGAATGTATTAAAATATATTCTTTTTAATGGCTGAGAAATAACTCCATTGTGTATATGTATCACAGTTTTCTTATCCATTCATCTGCTGATGGACATCTAGGTTGCTTCCATGTCCTGGCTATTATAAACAGTGCTGCGGTGAACATTGGGGTACATGTGTCTCTTTCAATTCTGGTTTCCTCAGTGTGTATGCCCAGTAGTGGGATTGCTGGGTCATAAGACAGTTCTATTTCCAGTTTTTTAAGGAATCTCCACACTGTTCTCCATAGTAGCTGTACTAGTCCCACCAACAGTGTAAGAGGGTTCCCTTTTCTCCACTCCCTCTCCAGCATTTACTGCTTGTAGACTTTTGGATCACAGCCATTCTGATTGGCAGGAAATGGTACCTCATTGTGATTTTGATTTGCATTTCTCTGATAATGAGTGATGTTGAGCATCTTCTCATGTGTTTGTTAGCCATCTGTATGTCTTCTTTGGAGAAATGTCTGTTTAGTTCTTCAGCCCA
>SJYV01053574.1:663206-680459 GCA_006410875.1 Neotragus pygmaeus | reverse complement strand
TGCAACAAAAAGAATAAAATACTTAGGAATATACCTACCTAAAGAAACTAAAGACCTATACATCAAAAACTATAAAACACTGTTGAAAAAAATCAAAGAGGACACTAATAGATGGAGAAATATACCATGTTCATGGATTGGAAGACTCAATATAGTGAAAACGAGTATACTACCCAAAGCAATCTACAGATTCAATGCAATCCCTATCAAGCTACCAGCGGTATTCTTCACAAAACTAGAACAGATAATTTCAAGATTTGTATGGAAATACAAAAAACCTCTAATAGCCAAAGCAATCTTGAGAAAGAAGAATGGAACTGGAGGAATCATCTTGCCTGACTTCAGGCTCTACTACAAACCCAAGGGACTTTCGAGTCTTCTCCAGCACCAGAATTCTAAAACATCAATTCTTTGGCTCTCAGTCTTCTTTATGGTCCAACTTTCACATCCATACATGACTACTGGAAAAACCATAGCTTTGCCTAGACAGATCTTTGTCAGGAAAGTGATGTCTCTGCTTTTTGATACGCTGTCTAGGTTTGTCATAGCTTTTCTTTCAAGGAGGAAGCTTCTTTTAATTTCGTAGCTGCAGTCACCATCTGAATGATTTTGGAGCCCAAGGAAATAAAGTCTCTCACTGTTTCCATTTTTTCCCCCATCTATTTTCTGTGAAGTAGTGGGAGCAGATGCCATGATCTTTGTTTTCTGAATGTTGAGTTTTAAGCCAGCTTTTTCACTCTCCTCTTTCACCTTCATCAAGAGACACTTTAGTTCAACTTTGCTTTCTGCCATAAGGGTGGTGTCATCTGCATGTTTGAGGTTATTGATATTTCTCCCAGCAATCTTGATTCCGGCTTGAGCTTCATCTAGCTCAGCATTTCACATGATGTACTCTGCATACAAGTTAAATAAGCAGGGTGACAATATACACCTTGCTGTACTCCTTTCCCAATTTTGAACCAGTCCGTTGTTCCATGTCCGGTTCTAACTATTGCTTCTTGATCTGCATACAGCTTTCAGGAGGCAAGTGGTCTGATATTCGAAGCTTTTGAAAAAATTTCCACAGTTTATTGTGATCCACACAGTCAAAGCCTTTAGCATAGTCAATGAAGTGGAAGTAGATGTTTTTCTGGAATTCTGTAGCTTTTTCTATGATCCAACAGATGTTGGCAATTTGATCTCTGGTTCCTCTGCCTTTTCTAAATCCAACTTGTACATCTGGAATTTCTCAGTTCACATACTGTTGCAATTCAAAAGCATAAATTCTTCAGAATTCAGTTTTCTTCCATACATGACTACTAGAAAAACTATAGCTTTAACTATATGGAACTTTGTTGGCAAAGTGATGTCTTTTCTTTTTAATATGTTTTCTAGATTTATGCAGAAGATATACATATAAGCATACATAATCAAAACAATTGTTGCCATTATTATTTTGAATAAACTCTTAGCTAGGTCAAATAAGAATAAGAAAAATAAAAGTTTTTGTTTTATCTTCAGTTATTCCTTTCTTAACATAGATTGGAGTTTCTGATCTTTACTATAGATTTTCTCTTTAAAGAACTTTTAACATTTCTTGCAAGATAAGTTACTTGCAACAAATTTTCTCAATTTTTGTTTGCCTGAAAAAATCTTTGATCTCCTTCAGTTTTGAAGGATAATTTCAGAGTTACAAGCCTTGGTTGGTGGAGTTTTTCTCTCAACACTTTAAATATTTCACTCTACTGTCTTCTTGCTTGAATGATTTCTGAGAAGCTGGATGTCACTCTTATCTACATTCCTCAAAAGGTAAGAAGATTTTTTCATCTGACTCTTTTCAGGATTTTTTCCCTTATCTTTGATCTTCTATAGCTTGAAAATGATCTGCTTGGGTGTATTTTCTTGGCATTAGTCCTGCTTGGTTTCCTTTGAGCTTCCTGGATCTGTGGTTTGGTATCTGAGATTAATTTGGAGAAATTCTCACTTATTATTGTTTCAAATATTTTGTCTATCTCTTTCTTTTTCTCCTCCTTCTGGTATTCCCATTAAGTGTGTGTTACATCTTTTATGGTTTTCCCACAGTTTTTGAATATTCTAATTTTTTTCCAGTTTTTCTTCTCTTTGAATTTCAGCTTTGGGATTTCTGTTGAGATAGCCTAAATTTCAGAGATTTTTTTCCTTAGACATTTCCAGCCTACTAGTAAGCCCATCAAAGACATTCTCCATTTCTGTTACAATGTTTTTGATTTCTAACATTTATTTTTGATACTTTTAAAAAATTTCCATCCCCTTACAATCCCCATCTATTCTTGAATGCTGTCTACTTTATCAGTTAGGGCCCTTAACGTATAAATCATAATTATTTTATATCCCTGTTATAATAATTCCAGCATTCATCTTATGTCTGGTTCTGTTGCTTGCTCTGCCTTTTCAATTGTGTTTTTTGCCTTTTAATATGCCTTGCGATCTTTTTTTTTTTGACTGACACACATAAGGAACTCTTTAAGTAGATCTCTAGTAATGTGATGGTAAGGTGTCAGGGGAAGAAAGCGTTCTACAGGTTTAAGTCCAGAGGGCCTGTGAACTGCACACGTGCTTCTCAGGTTTGTTCCCCACTTAGATAGAACAGGATGGACAGAGTAGGCTGGAATTGGATATTTCCCTTCACCCAGGTCAGTTAGGCTCTGACAATACCTGGACAGGTTAGACCCTGTTTCTGCTGAAGAAAGGCCTTGATGAAATCAAAATGCTTTGGAAGATATCAAAATGATTCCTTTCCCCTTCCTCTTACTTGCAGCATGAGGGGATTTTTCTCTGACAATTACTGTGAGAATCTTCATCAGGCTCCTGGAACTAAAACTCACAAATGACTGAGTCCTCTGGAGTTTTTACCTGTCAACGTTGTCTACATTGAGCCTCTAGCAATTTATCAATTATAGTTTGAATGTTCATACCTTTGTACTGGTAAAATCTGTCCATCTCTACTCTGGTAAGCTGTGATTCCCTCTATTCACTTGTCTCCAGTGTCAGGAGCAGTGATTTGTCCTATATCCTCTGTTCTCTTATGTATCAAGAAGAGTTACAGCTGTTTTTTTCAGTTTGTTGAGTTTTGATTTATTGTTAGGATGAAGTGGAGACTTCCAAGTTCCTTACATCTGAAACAAAACCCAGAAATCTTCCAGATACATTTCCTATCTTCTAAAGTTTGCTCTCTATAGCTGGAGACATCTTTTATGAGACAACTAATAGATTAATGAGAATGGTTAAGAGACAAGAAGAAGTACATTAAAACATCTAATCCATCAAATTTATGTGATATCATGGTGTTGTAAATATTGTGGAAGAAGAAATAATGCACGCTTATAAGTAAATGTTTATACCGAAGAGAAAATTAAGTATTTGTAAAGAATTTTAAATCAGAAATCCCACGTTTCAGTGTATCCTTGTTCTTTCACTGTTTCGTTACATAAATTTTTTCAATACTTAATTCTCAGAATTTACTTCTGTACATAAGACTAAATATAAAATTTTTAAAGGCCACCCAGACTGCAACAGTTATAAGAAGGCCAAATAATCAAAATGAATAAAGAACCTGAGAAAACAAATAAGTATCTGCACCATTTTGCTGTACACCGGAAACTAACACAACATTTAAAACAACTATACTTCAATAAAAAAAAATGCTGAAAGGATTTTGCAAACTATATAGGGCATGGGGTTATTTTATGACATTATTAAACAAAGTATTTTATGAAGAACTGCTTAAGCTCTTGAACTTAATCTGTAAACACTAACTGGTGATGGTTTATTTGAAGTGTTTATTGTGACAAGAAGTACAGCTATAAATCACCCATCTTTTTTGGCATTGAATTATCACAATAAAGTGATATAGTGTTTAAAAGAGGTTAAAAGATTAGAGCCTGCACTTTTAGAACTGATTTTTTTTTGTTGGTAATTGCTGAAATTCCTTTTATCTGTTAACTTTTTACCAAGGGTTTTTAAAAACTGCCTAGTTTGAAATTCCTCCCCAAACAAATGTACTTTTAATATAGTTTCAGTTCCATACATTAAGTTATGGAGATGAACTCAGGTTTCCCAAAAAACTTTATTAATGAAAGCATAAATACTCTGGCTTTCCAACTTTTATAAACTGGGTCAAAATTAAATTTCAAGAGTGAGATCTTTCCTTAATGTTTCCTTAAATGAACTGTTGACAACTCTTTGGAACATTTCAATATTAAATTTGGCTTCCCTCACAATAAGGCTTCTTCTGTACAGATTGTTAAAATCTAGTTACCACACATCCATAGATCCAGAATTTTCATTTTTGTTCCAAAATGTCACTGGAAAGGATTTTGTCCTTGCAAACTGCTTAAAATTTACAGTAGAATATTTGTAAAAGCAGAAAGCTGAAATAGATCTGCTTTGATTCCTTGGTAAAGAGAGAAGAAGGGCAAGAAGCTTCAGCTTCTATTTACCCTGGCATTAGCTCAAGATAAGCCTTAAAATTACTTTTTGGTGTACAAACAGTGTGGTTTCTCCATCAAAAGGTTATTTGTTATAAAAGGGCTTTATTCTGTAAAACATTGGGTACATTCACTTTTTAATTAGAGCTGCCAAACTCAAGGCCAGGGTGAGGTCAAAATCATGTCTTTTTATGATACACTTTTTCCTGATTATAAAAATAATAGCAAATCCGACAGAACCAGTGCTCCCCCAGAGGATTCTCTCAAGTTAACTGCACCAAACAAACAAACAAACCATAACTTAATGCCCTGCTTTGGCCCTGAGAGAAGTCTTGAAGACTTCTTTAAACACTACAGTGGTACAGACAGACTATCAGACTATCTTTGGGCTAAAAGTGGGATTGTGTTGTTATTGTTATTTCGGTTGTAGTTCTTTTTCATATTCATCTGGCACTCAATGAATGAATGAATGAGCATATGAATGAGTAAGTGAATGAGCTTTTAAGTGAGACAGGCTTTTATTTTCTCCTGGCCTGCCAGATGGGTGGGCAACAAAAACACAGTGGCAGTCAAATACAAAGTCTGTGTCACATCTGTGCTTTCTGCTGAGAATTATGGACCAACATCAGGAACACAGTAACTAAGCATGAGAATTTTTACTAGTCTTAATGATGAAACAGTGAAAGTTTATTTGAGGTATTAAATCTGTGGGTATTTTCCTTTAAGATTCTGATTTTCCATGTTTTTCTAGCTAGCTCATTCTTTAATTCCTTGTTTCACAGAGGGAAGGTAAACAGAGTCTAAAACAAGGTGGAAGGTAAACAGAGTCTAAAACAAGGTAGTTATTCCTCAACTTTGAGTCTTAAACTTTTCTAATATACTTTCATAGAGAAATGAGGGTTTTGAACACTAGGTTTTATTGAAAGAAAGTTTTTTTAAATAAATACTGTGTCAGTTCCCAAACTTTCCCAGTGCAAAGGCAGAGCAAAGCTTGAGAGTCTGAGCTTAGGGTTTTCCTATAAAAGCCATAGAAGAGAAGATGGAAGGATATACGAAAAGTGTCTGCAATTCAGATGGAAAGGATAATCCTTCAAAGCTGGATCAAGTTTGGAAAGATCTGAAGATGACATCATGACGCAGAAGTAACTTTTCCTTAACTCAACCCCTCAAATCAACCCTGAAAGAGGAGATAGGATGCACTGATGAGATAAAACACAAGGAAAGTGATGGGGAAACTGAAAACAAAGATTCTTTTTGTGTCTGTCTGGCTTCCTGTTTGAAAGATAAGAGGAGATTATCTATACTTAGGACACATTATAACATCATGGTTCAGCCAAACCACTGTGTAACCAGTTTCCCATTGTCTAAGTGATGCACAGTGGCAGTTCTTGAGGACCTTGAGAGGGGATGCCAAGAGTATGAGATTTTTAGAATGACACCATTGCAGGATATACAGTGACATGAAGGCTGCAAGCACATTGCCATGGAGACAGCATGGCCTGAAAAAACAATAGCCAGCCAGATAATCTCCTCCCCAGCCACAGGATAGGTATTTTTTATTCTCATCATATCACATCATCTAAGTAAGGAAAAGGGGAGGAGAAAGCCCTGCCAGATGGGGAAAAAAATTGGAAATGACCATCTGAAAGACACTAAAACCAGGAATAAATATTGGCATACCAAGATTTAAGGTTTGACTTTGTTTTTTATTTTCATTTTTTCTGTTTTCCTCTCCTTAATCAATGAGAAAGGACACTTAAAAGCAAGATGAAATCCAATATACAAAATACATCACGCCACATTTTAACATGTCTAAGATGTAATATGTAAATCCTGACCAGTACTTTGGCCACCTCATGCGAAGAATTGACTCATTGGAAAATACTCTGATGCTGGGAGGGATTGGGGGCAGGAGGAGAAGGGAACGACAGAGGATGAGATGGCTGGTTGGCATCATGGACTCAATGAACGTGAGTCTGGGTGAACTCCGGGAGATGGGGATGGACAGGAAGCCTGACGTGCTGCGATTCGTGGGGTCGTGAAGAGTCAGACACAACTGAGCTACTGAACTGAACTGAACTGACCCCACTAAAGTGACATCACCCAGACATTTCTCAGCTCTCCCCAAGCTCTGCTTTCATTTACTGTGGGACTGCAGCAAAGTAGTACTAAAATTCCAGGCTATTAGTCACATTTGTGGAGGAGCAAGATATTTCATCCTGAGTAAAAGCTAGTAACGAACAAGCACAACATTTCTCTCCCTAAAAAAAGGAGAATAAAGGCCAGTTTTGCTAAATCAGTTGTGTATCATTGGTTACAACTTTGTTGTTGTTCAGTTGCTAGGTCGTGTCTGACTTTGCAACCCCATGGACTGCGGTACGCCAGGCTTCCCTGTCCTTCACTATTTCCTGGAGCTTGCTCAAGCTCATGTCCATTGAGTCAGTGATGTCATGCAATCATCTAATCGTCTGTTGCCCAATTCTCCTCCTGCCTTATAAACCTGCAAAGATATATTCAAAACCATGAACAAAGAAAACTAATAAAAAAAGGTTTGAAGTAGTTCAGAAAAATTATATCAAAGTGAATTTTATTTTTAGAAAATAAAAATGTGCAAAATTAAAGTGCATTGTGCAAAGCTTTCTAAAATTGATTACATTACACACTAATACTTGGGAGAGTTGCAGTCCTCTTATTTAGTTATTTTTCTGATGCATGTGTGGTAAGTCACTTCAGTCATGTCTGACTCTTTGTGACTCTGTGGACTGTAGCCCGCCAGGCTCTTCTCTCCCTGGGACTCTCCAGGCAAGCATACTGGAGTGGATTGCCAGGCCCTCCTCTAGGGGAACTTCCTGACCCAGGGATCGAACCTATGTCTCTTACATCTTGCATTGGCAGTCAGTTTCTTTACCACTAATGCTACCTAAAGCTAATTATTTTTAAGACAAATATATCCAGAACATATATACAGATAAGATGTAATCATAAAAAGTGTTTTAGACTTCCTTCTATTATACCTAGTCAGTTAGTTATTTCAGTCGCTCAGCCGACTCTTTGCGACCCCATGAATCGCAGCACGCCAGGCCTCCCTGTCCATCACCAACTCCCGGAGTTCACTCAGACTCACGTCCATCGAGTTGGTGATGCCATCCAGCCATCTCATCCTCTGTTGTCCCCTTTTCCTCCTGTCCCAATCCCTCCCAGCATCAGAGTCTTTTCCAATGAGTCAACTCGCATGAGTCTATTTTACCTATTTTCCCCTATAAATACACTCACAGAATGAAGGCAAAGTAAAAATTTCAGCATTAGATAAATATTATTTCTTAAATAATTAAAGAAATAAACCTATTTTTTCTTTGTAGTTTTACAGGTAGCTTAAAAAAANGACATTACTTTGCCGACTAAGGTCCGTCTAGTCAAGGCTATTGTTTTTCCTGTGGTCATGTATGGATGTGAGAGTTGGACTGTGAAGAAGGCTGAGCGCCGAAAAATTGATGCTTTTGAACTGTGGTGTTGGAGAAAACTCTTGAGAGTCCCTTGGACTGCAAGGAGATCCAACCAGTCCATTCTGAAGGAGATCAACCCTGGGATTTCTTTGGAAGAAATGTTGCTAAAGCTGAAACTCCAGTACTTTGGCCACCTCATATGAAGAGTTGACTCATTGGAAAAGACTCTGATGCTGGGAGGGATTGGAGGCAGGAGGAGAAGGGGATGACCGAGGATGAGATGTCTGGATGGCATTACGGACTCAATGGACATGAGTCTGAGTGAATCCCGAGAGATGGTGATGAACAGGGAGGCCTGGCGTGCTGCAATTCATGGGGTTGCAAAGAGTCGGACACGACTGAGCGACTGAACTGAACTGAACTGAAAGGCTGGACTTTCCTTGTGGCTTAAACAGTAAAGAATCCACCTGCAATGTGGGAGACCTGGGTTTGATCCCTGCGTTGGGAAGATCCCCTGGAGGAGGGCATGGCAGCCCACTCCAGTATTCTTGCCTGGAGAATCCCCATGGATGGAGGAGCCTGGCAGGCCAAAGTCCATGGACTCGCAAAGAGTCAGACTCAACTGAGCGACTAAGCACACAGCACACACTGAAAGGCATGTTGGTTATTTTCACATTAGGTAATTATGAATAAAGCTGCTGGAAACTTCTGTGTGCAGGTTTTTGTAGGAACATAACTTTTTACTTTCTTTGGGATGATATTAACACTAAGGATTTTGATTCAAATATTGTATATAAGGGTTCAGTTGATTTTGTGAAAAACTGCCAACTCTCTTCCAAAGTAGTTATACCATTTTTCATTCCCATTAGCAATGAATGAGAGTTCCTGTTGCAAACACGTTTTGGCCATTCTAATGAGTAGGTAGTGATATCACATTGTTGTTTTAATTTTCATTTCCCTGAAAACTATGATGTGGAATATCTTTTCGTATGCTTATATACTATTTATATGTCTTCCTTGGTAATGTGTCTGTTGAGCACTTTGGTCCATTTTTTGATTGAGTTGTTTGTTTTATTATTGTTAAACTTTAAGAATTTTTTGTATATTTAGATATTATTAGTTCTTCATCAGACATGCCTTTTGCAAATATTTTCTTCCATACAGGACTTACCTTTTCATTCTCTTGTCAGTGTCTTTTAGCTAGCCTTCAGAATGCGAGAAAATGATAGGAAATGAAGCAACTGACAAAGAATTAATCTCAAAAAAATACAAGCAGCTCATGCAGCTCAATATCAGAAAAATACATGACCCAATCAAAAAATGGGCTGAAGAACTAAACAGACATTCCTCCAAAGAAGACACAGATGGCTAACAAACACATGAAAAGATGCTCTCATCACTCATTATCAGAGAAATGCAAATCAAAACCATCAGAATGACTGGTATCAAAAAGTCTACAAATAATAAATGCTAGAGAGGGTGCAGAGAAAAGGGAACCCTCTTGCCCTGTTGGTGGGAATGCAAACTAGTACAGCCACTATGGAGAACAGTGTGGAGATTCCTTTAAAAACTGGAAATAGAACTGCCATACGACCCAGCAATCCCACTGCTGGGCATATGCACTGAGGAAGCCAGAATTGAAAGAGACACATGTACCCCAATGTTCATCGCAGAACTGTTTACAATAGCTAGGGCATGGAAACAGCCTAGATGTCCATCAGCAGAATAGGTGAGAAAGCTGTGATACACATACACAATGGAATATTACTCAGCTATTAAAAAGAACACATTTGAATCAGTTCTAATGAGGTGGATGAAACTGGAGCCTATTATGTGAAGTAAGTTGGAAAGAAAAGCACAAACATAGTATATTAACACATATATGGAATTTAGAAAGATGGTAACAATGACTCTATATGCAAGACAGCAAAAGAGACACAGATGTAAAGAACAGAGTTTTGGTCTCTGGGGGAGAAGGCGAGGGTGAGATGATTTGAAGGAATAGCACTGAAACATGTATATTATCATATGTGAAATAGATCGCCAGTTCAGGTTCAATGCATGAGACAGGGCGCTCAGGGCCAGTGCACTGGGGTGACCCTGAGGGATGGGATGGGGAGGGAGGTGGGAGGGGAGGTTCAGAATGGGGGACACATGCATACCCATGGCTGATTCATGCCAATGTATGGCAAAACCCACCACAATATTGTAAAAAGTAATTAGCTTCCAATTAAAATAAATAAATTAACTTTAAAAAAAGAAAAGAAAATTTTTATTTCAGTGAAGATTATCATTTATTTCTTTCATGAATCATGCTTTAGATATTGTAAAAAGTCACTGTCATACATACTCAAGGTCATCTAGGTTTTCTCTTTTATTAGAAAAACCATTTTCTAGGGGTTTTATGGTTTTGCATTTTGCAACTAGGTCTATAATCCATTTTGAGTTAATTTTGTGAAGGGCTGTTAGGTCTGTATCTGGATTCATTTTTCTTTTTTCCTTTGCATGTGGAAATACAGTTGTTCTAATACCATTTGTTGGAAGGACTATCATTTATCCATTAAATTGCCTTTATTTCTTTGTTAAAGATCAGTTGGCTGTGTTTATGTGGATCAGTTTCTAGGATCTTCATTGTATTCCATCAGTCTTTATGTCTGCTCTTTCACTAATACCACACTAATACCACACATGTCTTGAGACTGTAGCTTTTTAATAAGTCTTGAAGTTGGGTAGTGTTTATCTTCCAACTTTAGTCTTCTTCAATATTCTGTTTTTTTTTTTTTTTTTTTGCCTCACCGTATAAACTTTAGACTCAAGTTTGTTGATATCCTCAAAATAATTGACTAGGATTTTGATTGGAGTTTCATTGAATCTATAGATTAAGGTAGGAAGAACTGACATATTGACAATATTGAATTTTTCTATCCATAAGCGTGGAATATCTCTCCATTTATTTAGTTCCTTGATTCCTTCTATCAGAGTTTTACACCTTTTCTCATATAATCTTGTATATATTTCTCATATAATCTTATATATATTTTGTTAGATTTATTTCAAAGTATTTCATTCTTTAGGCACTAATATAAATGATAGTGTGTTTTATTTCAAATTCCGTTTGCTCTTTGCTGAAATATACGAGAGTGACTGACTTTTGTATATTAGTCTTATTATCTGAAATGTTGCTATACTTGTTTATCAGTTCCAGGAGTTTTTTGGTTAATTCTTTTATCATTTTCTGCATTGATGATCATATCCTCTGTAAATGAAAATTTTTATGTCTTTCTTCTCAATCTTTATACTTTTTTATTTTCTTTCTTGTCAGAGTGCATTAGCTAGAACTTACAGTACAGTGTTGAACAGGAGTGGCTCAAGAGGACATCCTCGCCTTGTTCCTGGTTTTAATAGGAAAATTCCATTTTCTCATCACAAACTATTATGTTATCTGTACAAATTTTGTAGATATTCTTTATCAGGTTGAGAACTTGCCCCTCTATTTCCAGTTTTCTGAGACTATTGTGAATGGATATTGGGTTTTGTCAGATGCTTTTTCTTCATCTATCAATTTGATCAAGGGATGTTTTTCTTCTTTATCCTTTTGATGTGATGGATTACATTAATTGATTTTTTAATGTTGAAAAAACCTTGCATGCCTGGTATACATCTTACTTGATACTGTTGTATAATTGTTTTATACATTGATGCATTCAATTGATAATGTTTCTTTTAGGATTTTCGCATCTATGCTCCTGATAGGCATTAGTTTCTAATTTTCTTTTCTTATCTCTTTGTCTGATTTTAATAATAGGATAATACTTGCCTCAAAGTATGATTTAGGAAGTATTCCTTCTGCTACTATCCTCTAAAAGAGATTTTTAGGGCATTGGTAGAATGGCTTCTTTAAATGTTTGAACACATCTGAGCTTGATGGTTTCTGTCTTGGAAGGTTATTAATTAATTATTAATGATTGATTGAATTTCTTTCACAGATATAGGCCTGTTAGAACATCTATTGCTGTTGTGTGGGTTTTGTTCATCTTCACCTTCACTGTAAGGCTGGACTTTGAAATACCAAAGTAGTTACTCCAATATGTAGCAATTGGAGAATTCCCTTTGCTGCATACACATGCTCTCCAAAATATATTATAGTCAGAATGTTCAATTTTTGGCTATATACAAGTAATATGGTAACATAACACTGTGGGTTAAAGTTTACATTTCCTTGATCACAAACAGGATTCTTGTTGTTGTTCAGTCACTGTTATATCCAACTCTTTGCAACCCCCTGACTGCAACACACCAGCTCTCCTGTCCTCCACTCTCTCCCAGAGTTTGCTTAGATTCATGTCCATTGAGCCAGTGATGCTATCTGTCTAACCATCTCATCCTCTGCCACCTCCTGCTACTTTGGTCTTCAGTCTTTCCCAACGTCAGAGTCTTTTCCAATGAGTTGGCTTTTTGCATTGGGTGGCAAAAGTATTGGAGCTTCAGCTTCAGCATCAGTCCTTCCAATAAATATTCAGGACTGATCTCCTTTAGGATTGNGAGGTGGGAGGGGAGGTTCAGAATGGGGGACACATGCATACCCATGGCTGATTCATGCCAATGTATGGCAAAACCCACCACAATATTGTAAAAAGTAATTAGCTTCCAATTAAAATAAATAAATTAACTTTAAAAAAAGAAAAGAAAATTTTTATTTCAGTGAAGATTATCATTTATTTCTTTCATGAATCATGCTTTAGATATTGTAAAAAGTCACTGTCATACATACTCAAGGTCATCTAGGTTTTCTCTTTTATTAGAAAAACCATTTTCTAGGGGTTTTATGGTTTTGCATTTTGCAACTAGGTCTATAATCCATTTTGAGTTAATTTTGTGAAGGGCTGTTAGGTCTGTATCTGGATTCATTTTTCTTTTTTCCTTTGCATGTGGAAATACAGTTGTTCTAATACCATTTGTTGGAAGGACTATCATTTATCCATTAAATTGCCTTTATTTCTTTGTTAAAGATCAGTTGGCTGTGTTTATGTGGATCAGTTTCTAGGATCTTCATTGTATTCCATCAGTCTTTATGTCTGCTCTTTCACTAATACCACACTAATACCACACATGTCTTGAGACTGTAGCTTTTTAATAAGTCTTGAAGTTGGGTAGTGTTTATCTTCCAACTTTAGTCTTCTTCAATATTCTGTTTTTTTTTTTTTTTTTTTGCCTCACCGTATAAACTTTAGACTCAAGTTTGTTGATATCCTCAAAATAATTGACTAGGATTTTGATTGGAGTTTCATTGAATCTATAGATTAAGGTAGGAAGAACTGACATATTGACAATATTGAATTTTTCTATCCATAAGCGTGGAATATCTCTCCATTTATTTAGTTCCTTGATTCCTTCTATCAGAGTTTTACACCTTTTCTCATATAATCTTGTATATATTTCTCATATAATCTTATATATATTTTGTTAGATTTATTTCAAAGTATTTCATTCTTTAGGCACTAATATAAATGATAGTGTGTTTTATTTCAAATTCCGTTTGCTCTTTGCTGAAATATACGAGAGTGACTGACTTTTGTATATTAGTCTTATTATCTGAAATGTTGCTATACTTGTTTATCAGTTCCAGGAGTTTTTTGGTTAATTCTTTTATCATTTTCTGCATTGATGATCATATCCTCTGTAAATGAAAATTTTTATGTCTTTCTTCTCAATCTTTATACTTTTTTATTTTCTTTCTTGTCAGAGTGCATTAGCTAGAACTTACAGTACAGTGTTGAACAGGAGTGGCTCAAGAGGACATCCTCGCCTTGTTCCTGGTTTTAATAGGAAAATTCCATTTTCTCATCACAAACTATTATGTTATCTGTACAAATTTTGTAGATATTCTTTATCAGGTTGAGAACTTGCCCCTCTATTTCCAGTTTTCTGAGACTATTGTGAATGGATATTGGGTTTTGTCAGATGCTTTTTCTTCATCTATCAATTTGATCAAGGGATGTTTTTCTTCTTTATCCTTTTGATGTGATGGATTACATTAATTGATTTTTTAATGTTGAAAAAACCTTGCATGCCTGGTATACATCTTACTTGATACTGTTGTATAATTGTTTTATACATTGATGCATTCAATTGATAATGTTTCTTTTAGGATTTTCGCATCTATGCTCCTGATAGGCATTAGTTTCTAATTTTCTTTTCTTATCTCTTTGTCTGATTTTAATAATAGGATAATACTTGCCTCAAAGTATGATTTAGGAAGTATTCCTTCTGCTACTATCCTCTAAAAGAGATTTTTAGGGCATTGGTAGAATGGCTTCTTTAAATGTTTGAACACATCTGAGCTTGATGGTTTCTGTCTTGGAAGGTTATTAATTAATTATTAATGATTGATTGAATTTCTTTCACAGATATAGGCCTGTTAGAACATCTATTGCTGTTGTGTGGGTTTTGTTCATCTTCACCTTCACTGTAAGGCTGGACTTTGAAATACCAAAGTAGTTACTCCAATATGTAGCAATTGGAGAATTCCCTTTGCTGCATACACATGCTCTCCAAAATATATTATAGTCAGAATGTTCAATTTTTGGCTATATACAAGTAATATGGTAACATAACACTGTGGGTTAAAGTTTACATTTCCTTGATCACAAACAGGATTCTTGTTGTTGTTCAGTCACTGTTATATCCAACTCTTTGCAACCCCCTGACTGCAACACACCAGCTCTCCTGTCCTCCACTCTCTCCCAGAGTTTGCTTAGATTCATGTCCATTGAGCCAGTGATGCTATCTGTCTAACCATCTCATCCTCTGCCACCTCCTGCTACTTTGGTCTTCAGTCTTTCCCAACGTCAGAGTCTTTTCCAATGAGTTGGCTTTTTGCATTGGGTGGCAAAAGTATTGGAGCTTCAGCTTCAGCATCAGTCCTTCCAATAAATATTCAGGACTGATCTCCTTTAGGATTGACTGGTTTAGTTTCCTTGCAGTCAAAGGGACTCTCAGGAGTCTTATCCAACACCACAGTTCAAAAACATCAATTCTTCAGCGCTCAATCTTCTTTATGATCCAACTTTCACTTCCGTACATTATTATGGGAAAAACCATAGCTTCAACTATACAGACCTTTGTCAGCAAAGTGATGTCTCTGCTTTTCAATATGCTGTCTAGGTTTGTCTAGGTTTACTTTCCTTCCAGGCAGCAAGCAGCATTTAATTTCATAGCTGCAGTCACTGTCCACAGTGATTTGAGAGGCTAAGAAAATAAACTCTGTCACTGCTTATACTTTTTCCCCTTCTTTTGCCATGAAGTGATGGGACCAGATGCCATGATCTTAGTTTTTTGAATGTTGAGTTTTAAGCCAGCTTTTTCACTCTTCTCTTTCACACTCTTCAAGAGGCTCTTCAATTCCTCTTCACTTTCTGCCATTAGAGTGGTATCATCTGTATATCTGAGGTTATTGATATTTCTCCTGGCAATCTTGATTCCAGCTTGTGATTCATCCAGCCCAGTATTTTGAATGATGTACTCTGCTTATAAATTAAATAAGCAAGGTGACAATATACATCCTTGTAATACTTCTTTCCCAAGTCGACTTATTTACATTGTCGACTTATTTACATTGTTGACTATTTACATTTCTTCTTTTGCATATTGTCTTTTTAATTCTTATTGATCTATGCAGATTACATGTATATTTTGAATACTATTTTGACTTTATTTTTTAATATTTGCTGAATATTATCAACTCCACACGGATAGTTCATTTCCTTTAAAAAAATTTAAAGAAGCCACATAATTGTCTTCTGGCTTGCATAAAATATGCAGTATGTCTTTTCCCTTTCTCTGTGTCTTTAATATTTTTAAAATATTTTTACTTAGTCTTTAGTAACTTGACAATGATATAGTCTGGTGTGGTTTTCTTTGTATTTATCTTGTTTAGATTCATTGAGATTCTTGGATCTGTATAAATAACATTTTCCATAAAAATAATAAAATAGCTCACAAATTTTAAATTGATTTTCATCTCATTTTTCTCTCTTTTCTCTGGAATTTCAATTAAACATATTGGCCACTTGATGAACTCTCACAGGTCACTGATGCTCTGCTCATTTATTCAGTTTTTTTCTTAGTTTCAATTTGGATAATTTGTACTATACTATTTCAGTTTCTTTTGTCATTTAGTATTGTTTAGTCTCTTATTAAACTATTGAATGAATTTTTATTTTATAATATATATATTCTAAGTATATGTGTTAGACTCCCAGTCATGTCCAACTCTTTGTGACCCCATGGACTTCAGCCTACCAGGCTCCTCTGTGCATAGGATTCTCCAGGCAAGAATATTGGAGTGAGTTGCCATTTCCTTCTCCAAAAGATTTTCCCAACCCAGGGATCAAACCCAGGTGTCCCACATTGCAGGCAGATTCTTTACCATCTAAGCCACCAGGGAAGCCCTATATTTGAAGTATATCCACTTTCAAATTTACATTTGTTGTTCTTTTACTATTTTCATTTCTTGGAATGCCTTATCTTTTCATTCACTATATTCATCTTTTCCTCTAAATTTTTTAACATATTTAAAGTAGTTGATTTAATTATGTGTGCGAAGTTGCTTCCGTCATGTTCAGCTCTTTTTGTCCCCATGGACTGTAGCCTACAGACTACTCTGGCCATGGGATTTCCCAAGCAAGATACTGGAGTAGGTTGCCATTTCCCCCTCCAGGGGATCTTTCTGACCCAGGGATCAAACCTGCATCTCTTATGTCTCCTGCATTGACATTGATAAATACCTCTTCTGCTATTTCTAATTATATCATCAAGAAATTCTATTGCACTGACTTTTTTTTCCTTTTTTTATCAGTCACAGTCACATTTTTCTGCTTATTTACTACCTAATTATTTTTAATTGTATACTAGATTCTCTGTATAGAAGAATGGTGAAGATTTAGATATAGTTTTCTTTTATTTAGTTTTGTTTATTTCTAAAAAGTTCAAGCCTCTTTTTGTGTCTGGAATTTAGGGTGAAGGGCTAATTATTTTTATTTAAGTATCTTCTAAATTTGGATCATGGAAAAAGCAAGAGAGTTCCAGAAAAACATCTATTTCTGCTTTATTGACTATGCCAAAGACTTTGACTGTGTGGATCACAATAAACTGTGGAAAATTCTGAAAGAGATGGGAATACCAGACCACCTGATGTGCCTCTTGAGAAATCTGTATGCAGGTCAGGAAGCAACAGTTAGAACTGGACATGGAACAACAGACTGGTTCCAAATAGGGAAAGGAGTACGTCAAGGCTGTACATTGTCACCTGCTTATTTAACTTCTATGCAGAGTACATCATGAGAAACACTAGACTGAAAGAAACA
>SJYV01053574.1:639371-662910 GCA_006410875.1 Neotragus pygmaeus | reverse complement strand
AAAAAACACTTCTAGGGAAAAAGAGTTTTCTGGTTGATAGACATTTATCTAGGAAGAGAGCCATAAAAATGTTAACAGGCCTCTTGGCCAGAAGATAATGTAAACCACCTGAGACCTTTTGTATATGGGAAGGTATGCAAAAAGAAAGCCTGGTCTCAATGAGGGTTAGGACTGTTGCTCCCGCATAACTTTGCATATTCCATTATTTCTTTAAGTACAACTTGGGGTATATAAGCTGATTTTGAAAATAAAGCCTTGAGTCTTGCACCAATGCTGGGCTCCCCCGTGTCATTCTTTTCTCCCCTTTTCCGGCTGAATTCCCATCTGGAGCGGGGAGGCTCACCAAGTATACTTACTTGCCCTGGCTTCTAAGATCCACGTGAAAGGGAGCCTAAGGCAGGCACCCTTCGATATTCAAGTGGGCGCCAGTGGCCTAATGTAGATGGTGCAAACCTCTTGTCTCAAGGTTTTATTGGTTTTCCCTGTAAACCAAGTTATTCAGAATCTTTTCTCCACTAATATTTCCTACTACACTATCCGTTTCTAATCTCTCTATATATCTGTAGTTAAATAAGTTTTTTCCTAGCACGTTGACTCTGTCCCCACTTTGAATTCCCTGGATCCACCTGGGCTGGACCCCGGCAGAGGAGAAGGGGACAACAGAGGATGAGATGGCTGGATGGCATCACTGGCTCGATGGACGTGAGTCTGAGTGAACTCTGGGAGTTGGTGATGGACAGGGAGACCTGGCGTGCTGCGATTCATGGGGTCACAAAGAGTCAGACACAACTGAGTGACTAAACTGAACTGAAAGTTGATTTGAACTGGGATTGGGTTATAGCTTTAAATTCGGTGAATTTGCCTATGATCAGGAGAACTTCCAGCATTCCAAGCTGCTACCATTTTGATTGTATCAATATTTGAGATGAAGATAGGTTAAATTGCAGTTTCAGATATTTTTGAACCAAAGCTTGATATACATGTGACAACCCATGATTAAATATAGTTTTCTTTTATATCTTTCCATTTTTATTCAAAGCCACTTTTTTTTTTTCTGGGAAGGTGTAAAAGTTTACCTTTTAGGAAGAAAGAGTTGTCATGTGGAGCAATTTGTTTTGTATTTTGGGTTCTTTTAGATTCTATGTCATCTCTCCAGCATATCATCTCTCCTACTCCTATTCTGTTTCTACCATGGGCCTTTTCTGTCTTCACCCATATCTAGATTTACAGTGCCAGTAATGGAAGCTGACACCATGGTTCTCTGCTCACATATAAAAGACTTATTCTACCTGGAATTCAATTCATTTAGCCTTCCTTGTATTTACTATTTTAGTTTTTATTTTGTCTGAGTCTACCTTGCTGTTGCCATGGAAGCAAACATTTCTCATATAGCTCTATAATAAAAATTTAGAAAATTCCACTTATCAATAGTTTAATAATGCTTAGCTCAATGGATAATACCAAGTGTATGTGTCTGTTTTTCTGTTGCTGCAGGAATACTTCACTATTTCAATTACTGAAGCTTTAGGGTAAGTATTAATAATTCTTTGGGCAATGTCCCCTTCTTTTTCTTCCTCAAGAGTGCCACAGTTTCTCTTGGCTTATTGCCTCTTTATCAAAGCACCCATTCCTTCAATTTGGTTGATATCAGTTATATCTTAAATTGAAAAAAACAACATTAATTTATGCCATAGTGAAATGACTAAAAGCCTTCTAAACCAAGCCTTAATATTTTTTAGAAAACTTATTATTCCAAGTTAAATTCAGATCCACGAGTTTTCAGAATATTTGACAAAATTAACTAATACTTCTCAAAGATTATGTGTAGAGTTGAAATCTGTATGTATATTTCATATTGTCTTCTTCCACATCTTTGCTTAGGTACTTACATAAGCAAAGAGAACCTTTTTTTCCCCTCTCTGACAGTAAAATCATATCTTTCCTTCAAAATCTTGATCAAGATTTATTACTCCACAATTCTTTTTTTTTATGATTCTGTGCCACATATAACCTTCATGTCTATGAACTTTATTGAATTTAATTGAATAATTTTATATGTATGTTATATTCTATAACTCTTTCACACATCTTGAATCTTATATTATGAAACTTTCGGATGCCAGTGATAGAAATCCAATTTAAAATAGTTAAATAGAAAAGAAAATGTATCTTGACCATCTCCATGTCTTCTTTGGAGAAATGTCTATTTAGATCTCTGCCCCTTTTTTGATTGGGTTGTTTACTTTTTTGATATTGAGTTTCATGAGCTGTTTGTATATTTTGGAGATTAATCCCTTGTCAGTTGTTTCATTGGCATATACTCTCTCTCATTCGGAGGCTTAGGGTTTGCAGGGCAGGAATGGAGATGCAGATATGGAGAATGGACAGGTAGACATGAAGTTGGGGAGAGAGGTGAACTGGAAGATGGGGATTGATGTATTCACAGTGCCGTGTGTAAAACGGATAGCTAGTGGGAAGCTGCTGTATATCACAGGGAGCTCAGCTCCTTGCTCAGTGATGACCTTAGAGGGGTGGGATGGCAGGTGGAGGGTGGTCTAAGGATATAAACCTTAGAGGGGATATATGTATACATGTAGTGGAGAAGGAAATGGCAGCCCACTCCACTGTTCTTGCCTGGAGAATCCCAGGGTATGGCGGAGCCTGGTGGGCTGCCGTCTATGGGGTCACAGAGTCAAACATGACTAAAGTGACTTAGCAGCAGCAGCAGCTGATTCACTTCATTGTACAGCAGAAATTAATTTACTATATTGTAAAGCAACATACCCCATTTTATTTTTTAAAAAAGTAAATGTATCAGCTTGTATAACTAAACCATAAAAAGATAGAAATGAGTGGGGGTACATTTCAGTAACACACGCTAGTTTGGAATTGAAACAGCATCAGCACTGTCTCTCTATTTTTCTATCTTTCTCTCTTCACTCACCACAACCATCACTAGTCTAGACTTCAATTTTTGTGTGTCTGACTCAGGTAACTCTGTGTAGTAAGGAAGTCATCTGTGTTTATATCTTAACAGCTTATGATTTAAGAGCAAAAAGCTATTTTTGCACCAATATAGAAATTCAAGGAAGGACTCTGATTGTCCCGGTTTGGATCACATATCCATCTTTTGGATACTATGACCAAGATGATGTAGAACTATCATTAGCCCAGCCTGAGATATCTTCTTCTCCTTGGCTACAGAATGAGATAGGCTCAGGCAGAGTATTTTGATATGTAACCTGTCATAACCTATCAGAGCCCCAAGGATCTAGAAATAATCTCCTGGAAATCAGGAATTGTAGTGTATCATTTAGTGTCTTTTTCCCCCTATAGTCCCCTCTGAATGGAAAATGTGGTTTCAGAGGGCCTCTCATGATAGGAAATGTCTTTTGGCTTAAATTTAATGGTTAAAGCTATAGTTTTAAAGTATATTTTGTTTTGTTTTGTAGTTATGTTTGGGCTGAATTAAAATGATATTATTTTCCTTTTTTTTAAACAGTGGTGAAATAGATATGGTATTAAATAATCAGAGAAAGATAGGATGTTTGAAGTGTGATGTAAAAATATTAAATTGAACCGGTTAAAGATTTATATCAGTTGGTGACAAAGAATTAGAAAATATGTTAGTGATGAATTGAAATGACCTCTTTTATCTGTCTCCCCAAATCTTTTGCATAAATCCAGGTGTAACTTATGCTCCTCCCTTTCAGTCTTGGTAATCTGCAAAGCTTCAGTCTTAACATCAACCTCTCCTTTCACTGACCCTACTCTGCTTACTTGTTTTTGTACTGCCACAAAGTAGAAATTTGATCATTCCTTTGAAATCACAGAATATTCAGATGTTTATTTCCTTACTCTTTTCTTATAAATATGTCTTGGCTGTCTCACATAGTTTCTACATTTTTCTACAGAAAGTGACATGCCTTCTGATTCTCTTTAAATCTAAATAATACTGATCACAGTTCTGAACAGTTTTTCAGCTAAAGTTTGTGGACAGTAAAAAATCAGAATGGAATGTTAAGAACTTCTAGCAAGATATATCTTGTTACTGCTTTGAAACCACTTTAAGAAAACAGTATAATGTCTACTAAATATGCATTCTTATATTTATTGCCAAGTCTTTACAATCTTCGTTGAGATCTGAAAAAGAAGAGGATTAATGTCAGGGCCCTGAGTCTTCAATAGATGGTGAATTTTTGCCACGAGGGGGTGTATAATCAGGAGAGAGGAATGGATAGAAACTCTGCTAACTTCCATCAATGTATCTTTAAGATAACAAAGGGACCAGATAATTCTCTTCTTCCCCATTCAGACTGGAACAACAATGTAAATTCTGTGGTGAAACTGACAGGATAGAAATAATAGAAAATAAAAGGATTATTTCAAAATACAGTGAAAATCTACTTTGCCAATATAGCTGAAATTGGAAAAAGAATCAGTATATTTCCTTGAAAAAGCACTTTTGTTACAGTTTTTTCCTCAATTAAATTTATGCTCAGGGTTCATGAAAGTTATCAGGTCAGGAGCTGCTGCTTCTTTATCAGTTCAGTTCAGTTCAGTTCAGTCGCTCAGTCTTGTCCAACCCTTTGCGACCCCATGAACTGCAGCACACCAGGCCTCCTTGTCCATCACCAATTCCCAGAGTCCACCCAAACCCATGTCCATTGAGTCGGTGTTGCCATCCAACCATCTTGTCCTCTGTCGTCCCCTTCTCCTCCTGCCCTCAATCTTTCCCAGCATCAGGGNGGAGGAAAAGGGGGTGACAGAGGATGAGATGGCTGGATGGCATCACCAACTCGATAGACATGAGTTTGGGTAAACTCTGGGAGTTGGTGATGGACAGGAAAGCCTGGCATGCTGCGATTCATGGGATCGCAAAGAGTTGGACATGACTGAGTGACTGAACTGAACTGAAAGTTTAGCCTGATGATGACTTAAAAGTATGGTTCTTTTTGAGTTTCAAGCATGGCCTCTGTCATTTCCGTTTGCACAATTTTGACCTCAAAGTACTGATTGGCCATATCTGATTATTACTATAATTGTGTCAAAACTCCCACTCCCCATGGCCAGTAGGGAGCAGAGATGGAAGAAAAGGTCTAGTGTGTCTACAATAAGGACCTGTGGTGACCTCACAGAGTGGCACTGGGTAACTGTCAGATAGACCTTGTGCCCAGAGAGAAATGTGGAAATAACTGAAGTAGTGAATTAGAGCAGACCTGGGGTCAGGATCAAGAAAAAGTAGAGCAAATCCTGGGTGGACAAGGACCAAGATTCTTCCAGCACCATGTGCATGTTTGAAGAAGCCAACAGGGATGGTGGGGCACCTCAGACTCTTTATTGCTGAGTGTTTGGTATTAAGAAAGCCACTGAGAACTTTGATCAGTTGAGGGTAGAGGAATGAAGAGGCATCCCGAATTAACTAAGATTACTTGGAATTGACTAAGGTTAACTTTCTGTCGAGAGATCAGAGACTCAAAATTGACATTCAGGGAATTCCTTGGCAGTCAAGTGGTTGGGACTCTAAGCTCTCACTCCTGAGGGCCTAAGTTCAATTCCTGGTCATGGAACTAAAATCTCACAAGCTAAGAGTGCTTGCTAAAACAAACAGAACAGAAAGTTAAAAACAAAATAGACATTCAGTTCACTATCAAATATAAGGATCCATTTCAGGTACAACTGATTTTATGGGCTGTTACCTTTGGTGTTAATATACATCAGAAAAGCACATTTACTACAAGAGAACAGATAATCACAGACATTTCTCCAAATATTGAATGTTTCTAAACTTGGGAAGTTTCTATTATTGTGGAAAATGACTTAAGAATGCAGAGAATTGAGGAAAAGCAAGATGGCAGGGGTTCTAAGCAATCAAATTGTGAAAAACAGACATGCTCAGGCTTGTATGGACTCTTGTCAAGAGGGCACAGTTTTAGGGTTAGAAGTGCTTTCTGGGAGGAAATAAGTACTGATGAAGCAGTGTGCCCAGCTCATTTTTGTAACAAAATTCTTAAGCTTTGAAAGAGGACAAAAGGACAATGGGACAAAGGACAAAAGCTCCTTAGATATTCATCCTAAAGAAAATAACCACACAACTTGGTCAAAGGACAGGCCCAGGGAAATTTTGAGTATAAAGTCCACACAACTCATAGATGGGCAAAAGTGACTGGGGACAGCTAATTTCTTCTTATCTTAGTGATGGTGGGAATCTGTTTGATACCTGGTCTCCCTGATGACCCGTTGGTGTTCCAGCCAGTTCTTTTTATAGGACTCTGGTCATTGGAGCCAGCAGGCAACAAGGGGATTTTTAGGTTATACCTATATGAAATGTGCAATAGAATATGCACAATCATGTCATAAAATACACTTCTTTTAAGCATTTTTTGGCAAAAAAAAAAAGGCAGGAATAAAGATTCTTTTTGTAAAAAGTTAATTCTAAAGTTCATTTCTTAAGAAAATTGATAATGAATATGTAACTGGTTTAACATGTGTGATGACCCTGCCATCTACTGCGGGGCTATAATGATACCACTGACAAAATGAACAGACAAGCAAAAAACAGAAATAGATCTGATAGAGAAGCATCAACAACTGCTTCAAAAAAGCATCAGTCAGTTTTAAAACACTGTGCTTACAAACAAAGACTGAACAAGTGTGGCTACAGAAGGTACATTTACATATCACATTTGATGTATAACTGTTCACATAGATCAAATAACTGCCCTTATGAATGAATTTTACTCCTTTCAGTGTCATGATTTCTTATAGACTTATGGTTGCTGTTAATATATTGGCTTTATTAGCAAAAGAAGACATTGATAGACTTAAATGATGCTAATTTTATATCAGAACTAAAAGGAATAATTATATAAACTAATTTTAATAATACATTAATTTCTTGAAACAATATATGGAATCAATGAAAAGCCTTGAAAGTTTATTTTTTCTGAAGTGAAACATTTGATGTTATTTGAAATGCTACTGTGAATTCAATTAAGAAGATCAGAGTTGAAGATCATTTTTCATATTGCTAATTCAAAATACTATATTTTCAGGAGATTATTTTCATCATGATTTAACAACATAATTCCTAAATTAGAAACCTATGGACCAGAAATATATCTGAAATTAGTTGTAGTACAAATATAATTCAACAATGCATCTTTATTACTTTTCTATTCCCGCTGTAACAAATTACCATAAACACTGGCTTAAAATAACACAGATTTATTTTCTTATAGTTCAGTAGGTCAGAAATCTAACACAAGTCTTACTGGGCTAAAATCAAGGTGCAGCAAGGCTGAATTCTCTTCTGCAGACTGTAGGGAAGAATCAGTTTTCTTGTCTTCTCCAGATCCTAGGGGCTGCCTGCATACTTGACTTGTGTCTCTCTTCCTCCATCAGCAAGGTAGCATCTCTGACCCCTCTTCTGTTACCACATGTCTTTCTCTGACCATAGCTGGAAAAGTTTATCCACTTCTAGAACCGGTGAGATGTGACAGGAATACTTGGATAATTATCCAGGATTATCTTTCCACCCCATAGTCCTTGGCTTATTCAAATCTACAAAGTCTCTTTTGTCATGCAAAATAAAATAACATATGATCAGGTAGGCCTTTTGTATTGTTAACTCTTCATATTGTTAACTCTTTTTTAAAAAAAATTTGAAGTGCAGTGAGAAATCATTTAAAGTTATCAGCAGGAAAAGTGTCATAATAAAATTTCGTGTTCTGTAAGATGTCTCCAGGCTCACTGTGGAAAATGAATAGGCGAGGACAAAGGTGAATACAAGTTACTATAAAAGTAGGCACAAGACACTGTGGTGACTGGTGCTAAGTTGCTAAGAGTCATGTCTGACTCTTTCCAATCCCATGGACTGTAGCCCACCAGACTCCTCTGTCCATGAAATTCTCCAGGCAAAGACTGTAACCCACCAGAATCCTCTGTCCATGGAATTTCCCAGGCAAGAATACTGGAATGGGTTGCCATTTCCTTCTCTCCATGGGATCTTCCTGACCCAGGGCTGGAACCCGTGTCTCTTATGTTTCTTGCACTGGCAGGCGGTTCTTTACTGCTAGCACCACCTGGGAAGACACTATGAACTCACGATCTACTCAGAGGTCTCAAGCTCACCTTGATAAATCTCAGGTCTTCTCACACAAATCTGGTGTATTGCAATGTCCCCCATGTGAGTAAAGAACCATCTGGTCCCATAAGCTAAAACCTGAGAATTACTCATGATCTCCCTCTTTTCACTTCCCAATATCCAGGGCACATCAGTTTTTCCTCCAAACTATTAAAAACTCTTTAATCTGTGCCCATCTTTCTGTCTTCACTGCCAGCACCCTAATAAAGACCGCTGGTATCTGTTGCCTAAAATCTTGCAATAGCATTTAAATTGACCCCATCACATAGATTCTTGTCCTGTTGTCTATGCTGTGTAATCAGTGTAAGTGTTCCAAGGTGTGAATTTTATTAAAATCTTCTACTGCACCTTTTATTTCCCACTTATTCCTTCATATTCACATACATGCACACACATACATACATAACATGCACAGTTAGAACCCATGGGAATGCTGGGCTCTCTCTCATAAGAGAGCTTTTCACATACCAGTTTCTTAATTTCTTTGCCTAGAATGTTCTCTGTGCCTAGATCTCTTTCATGCCCAATTCTCTTCTGTCACAGACTGAAGTTGACACCCCAATCCAGATACAGGTGAATCTGATTCCCAAACTCGTGCTTTTAATCAGTAGGATACCCACCACCCTCAAACTTAAGTTTCCTTCTCCTATGCCTCATGCTTCAAGAAAGGCTACCTTATTGAATATATACTAATCTGTTGTCAATTTAATTTTCAGCAAGAACAGGAACCTTAAGATAAAAAAAACCTGGCCAATGGTTAATGTAAAAATGAATTTTCTGTAAAAGCGATTTAACTTTTAATAGGTTTTGCTTATACCCCAAGTACGCATTTAACAAATGAGAATCAGTGATAAGGATTTCCAAAGTTGTGCTTTAAGAATGTATATACCGCGTGTAGTTGTTCACCGGAATCTTGTCTGAAGTGGGGCAAATGAAACCGATGACTCTAGCAGAGCTCTCACAGCCATCACCCTTCATGGGAAAAATCATGAACGCTACAGGTAACTCCACAAGTAAAAGAATAAGTAAGAAACATTCTGTTCTTAGAGAAAAGAGGTGAGATGTACTAATGAGGCTACTTAGACAGGCTTGCATTTTCACTATTTGTGCCATGTGATAAATAAAAAGGGCTCCAGTCTCTAAGGCTGTCACTCCATCACCCTTCACAACACTAAACTCACTTAAGTTTTTCTTTTTTTTCACTTTAACAGCTAAGGATGTTATCACTTTTGCTGAGGTCACTGAGAGGGTAATACTACTCTTGGTGATACTAATGAAAAGGTACAGTGATGACATGAGTTAATTGCATAGTTACCATACAATTACCAATTTATGCTCTACTGATGTTAACAGAGAATGAAAGAGTGATAACACTGTGTGTACTGAATGCTGGCTGATAGAAGAACAGTAATTGGTAGTATGTGACATTTTCATGAACAGATTTACTCACATAAAGGTTAAGAAAATGTATGCTTTCCTTATCTTTTGGTCTATTGCAGCTTAAAAATGGACCTAATGACAGTGATCTTTCATTAAATCCTTCCCCCTTAATCAGTCAGGTTTCAAATACCTGGTTGCTAGATTAAAAATAATAATAATGCTCAACTGCAAAAATCACTGAACCCCAAAGAGTTCAGGGTGGTTACAGAGCCAACATTCTGAAGGTCATGCATCTTGCTGTCCCATGTGTACCAAGTATCGTGTGCACCATGGTTCAGGATTCCACATTACCCCGACTAGTGTCGTGACCTCTGTGTAGCAGACCTGCCATGACTAAGCAGTCAGATATCTCTGCAGTCCTATAATTTTAGCAGGTCTTCAGGTCTCCCAAAACTGTATCTGCCCTTCCACTACAGGTGATAAGGGCCTTTTCATAAGCTAAGACCAAGGCTCTTTGGTACTAATTGCTGGTTATCAGCCCTCAGGGCCTCATCACTCTTCTGCAGGGTATGGATACAGCTTAATAGAAGGAAGTAACCTCAGCTGTCCTTGCAAACATTGCCCCCTCCCCTTATTTTTACAAATACCTGTATCATTATCATATCTTCCATAACATTTCCTTCCATTGGGATCTTTCCCTAGTCACTGCTGGTGAAAGTGAAAGGAAAGTGAAGTCGCTCAGTCGTGTCCGACTCTTTGAGACTTCATGGACTGTAGCATACCAGGCTCCTCCATCCATGGAATTTTCTAGGCAAGAATACTGGAGTGGATTGCCATTTCCTTCTCCAGGGGATCTTCCCGACCCGGGGATCGAACCCAGATCTCCCATGTTGTGGGCAGACGCTTTACCATCTGAGCCACCAGGGAATCCCCCAGTCACCACTGGTAAAATCTTGAGCAATTCTTCTCCTGCTTTGTGCCATGCATTACCTCAGCTGCATCTACCAGCTTCCCAGGTGGCACAGTGGTAAAGAATCCACCTGCCAATGCAGGAGATGCAAGAGATGCAAGTTGGGTTGGGAAGATCCCCTGGAGTAGGAAATGGCAACCTACCCTTTTGTTCTTGCCTGGAAAATCCCATGGATAGAGGAGCCTAGTGGGCTGCAGTCCATGGGGTCACAAAGAGTCAGACACGGTTGAGTACACGTGCGCATGCACACGCACACACATCTACCAGCCAGTCTGATGTCCTCACCTGACAGATGCCAGGTGAACTAGTTTTATTTTTCACTTGGAGTTAAGAAGTATCTGAATTTTCCAACACTACGAGTCCCCTAAATATTTTTCCTTTCACTTTTGCAATCAGCAAAATCATTTTTCTTATCTTTTTCTTGCAATAGCTTGTCAAACATAACCAATGGCAACAAACATTGTTTCTAACATCTCCTTTCTGATTGTGCTTCTTGGCGATCAAATTAACTTCCTAGTTAATGGAATCAACAGTTCACTGCATGTATCATGGACACAGTTCATGGATTTCAGTTTTTGGAAGCTTACTGAGTATGAATGCCCAGCCCTCTAACTTCTCCACAGGCTTTACCTGTAAGGTAGCATCCTGGGCTTCCCAGGTGACTCAGTGGTAAAGAATCTGCCTGCCAATGCAAGAGATGTGGGTTCAATCCCTGGGTTGGGAAGATGCCCTGGAAAAGGAAATGGCAACCCACTCCAGTATTCCTGCCTGGAAAATCCCATGGACAGGGGAGCCTGGAGGGCTGCAGTCCATGGGGTCGCATAGAGTCAGACAGGACTTGACAACTAAACAACAGCAAAACAGTAGCATCTCACTTCTGTTACCAATTTGTCTCAGTTCAAATTGGCTCGATTAGACTGTGTGAACAAAGTCACAGATTTCTGCTTAAACACAAAGGTTTTATTTCCCTCATTTATATAAAAATCTCTAGTAGAGCAGCTAGAGACTGTATTCCATACTGCACTCACTTTTACAACCAAGGCTGATGGAGCATCCGCTGTCTAGATCACACCTAATGAACTAAAGTAGAAAGAGAGCCCTTAAGGGTTTCATAGCGTCGATTAAATGCTTCAGCCCACAAGTGACACCACTTCTGCTCACAGCTAGTCACATAGCCCTATCTACCTAAAGACATAGGAAGTACAGAAGACACAGAATTAGAAATATTCAGAGAATATCATCAATAACTAGCACAGCACAGAAAGAATGACAGAGAAAAAAATTCTACAAAATTTGAATTTCTATAAAAATTCAAGGAAAAAGCAAGCTCTCTGAGTTACATTGGTCAGAATAGAAACCCACTCCAGTATTCTGACCTGGAGAATTACATGGACTGTATAGTCCATGGGGTTACAAAGAGTTGGACCAGACTGAGCGACTTTCACTTCACTTCACTTCAACAGGTTCAGCCTACCCTAATTCATATAGGGCGAAAAGCTGTAGAAATAGGTTGAGGCCAAATGTGGACATTCGTGTATGTTTCTTTTTATATATTGTAATATTTGTATTTAGTCATTAAAATTCTGGATGTCATTTAAAATACTGAAGCCACAAAGTGAAGCAAAGTATATTTTTGTTTTAGGACAAAGGAGAAGGTGATGGCACCCCACTCCAGTACTCTTGCCTGGAAAATCCCATGGACGGAGGAGCCTGGTAGGCTGCAGTCCATGGGGTCACGAAGAGTCGGACATGAGTGAGTGACTTCCCTTTCACTTTTCACTTTCATACATTGGAGAAGGAAGTGGCAACCCACTCCAGTGTTCTTGCCTGGAGAATCCCAGGGACGGGGGAGCCTGGTGGGCTGCCGTCTATGGGGTCACACAGAGTCAGACATGACTGAAATGACTTAGCAACAGCAAACTAGCCATATTTTGGTTGGTTTGGGAAAGGAAGAAACAGAGCAAAGGAACCAGTCCATGTGTGCTGAGTGCTAAGCTGCTTCAGCCATGTCCACTTCTTTGCAACCCTGTGAACCATAGCCTGCCAGGCTTCTCTGGCCATGGGTTTCTCCAGGCAAGAATACTGGAGTGGGTTGCCATGGCCTCCATTGATTTAATGGAAAGATAAATCAGATGCAAGAGCTTTTGTATAGAAAAACACTGCAAGTTTGTGATTTAGTGGCCATGAAAAGCCAGGAATAGGGAAATATTTAAGATTATTCTGAGGTTTCAGTGATAAAGAACCTGCTGCCAATGCAGGGGATGCTGGTTCAATCCATGGGTCAGGAAGATCCCTTGGAGAAGGAAATGGCAACCCACTCTTGTATCCTTGCCTGGGAAATCCCATAGACAGAGGAGCTTGGCAGGCTCCAGTCCATGGGGTTGAAAAAAGAGTCAGCAACAACTTGGGACTAAACAACAACAACAGCCACCANCTTCCTGACCCATGGAGAAGGAAATGGCAACCCACTCCTGTATCCTTGCCTGGGAAATCCCATAGACAGAGGAGCTTGGCAGGCTCCAGTCCATGGGGTTGAAAAAAGAGTCAGCCACAACTTGGGACTAAACAACAACAACAGCCACCATGAGATTTCACGCAAGAATGATAAGGAGAACAACGGTAACTTTCTTAGAAGTGGGAATTTTGTGGAGAGACACTATTTCAGAGTTCCACTTGGAGTGATGCTAGAGAGCGATCAGATGAAGATGTGCCCAAGTAGATAGCAATATAAAGTTGGAATTCAAGAAAGTCAGGTTGAGGACTTCCCTGGTGGTCCAATGGTTAAGAATCTCCCTTTCGATGCAGGGAGTCAGTTCCTGGTCAGGGAATTAAGATACCACATGTTGTGGAGCAACTAAGCCTGAATGCCACAACTCCTGACACCTGCATGCTCTGGAGCCTTCAAGCCACAAATAGAGAACACAAATGCAGCAACTACAGAGCCCAAAGGCCACAACTAGAGTTTCCACATGCCACAACTCTCTGTATGCCACAACAAAAGATCCTGCATGATGCAGCAAAGATCCTGCATGCCGCAACTAAGACCCAATGCAGCCAAATAAAATAAATATTAATTTTTTTTTTCACAAAGAAAATCAGGCCAAAGAAATTTGGGACATTGTTCAAGGTGACTGAGGCACAAAATGATAAATAAAAATGTTTGTATGAATGAATTACTGTGTCAGAGGTTGAGATTGTACATTTCAGTAGGTAGATGGGGAGCTGGAGTGACAAGAAAGGAAGAAGACAAAAATGCATACCTTCAGAAGCTCTGTTGAATCCTCCACTTATGGTGTGGAAGTGAAGCTTGCTTTTGTGAAAGAACCTTTAATTCTGAGGCCAGAAAGGAAATGTACAAAAAGTAGAAGAGACTAAACTGGTATAAATGTCAGTACGAAAGGCCAAGAAGTAAGAAGATTAAGGTTCTGGTGAGAACGATCCTCAGAAGACTCACTGTGGAGTCAAATATAGCAGAATAACATGGCTAATAAGTTGGGAGAGAAGCGAGCATCAGGAATCTAAAGCCACAGTGGAAGTGAAAAGCCACTTCTACCAGCTTGAAGATTCTTCTGAACTACATAAAATGTTGGCCAAGCATGATGAGGCCCATAGGACATTGTCTCCACTGATGTAGCCAGGGGTTGGAGAGAAGCTGATCTGTTTTATCATGTCCTGCATGGTCAGATCCAATCTTTACAGGAACAAGTCACATTAACAACCCCGTTTACAAGAAATGAAGTGTGATTGCTGGGTTCAAACCTTGACTATATCCATGTGTGCCTGTTACTTAATCCTTGATAGTTCTGCTTTTGCATCTTTAATACAACCTCATAGTGCTCTTATGAGGATTAAATAAAATAATATATAAGGTGCTTAATCAGTGTCTGGAACATAAACATTTTTGATTGATAGTTATTAACATTATGAAATTGTGGAGATGTAGTAATAGCAGGAATACTATTTTTGGGGTACCACAAATGCATCTGTAAGAACTGATAGTTAGCCCTGTCACTGGTCCTCTNCCAAATTAATATGTGAATGACAAAATAAAAGCAGAAAATATATATATAAAGAGGTAGATAAACAGACGCACACACACACAGCAATTTTTGAAGCAACTCTTTTTATGAAGGAGGAAAGTGAACATGAAAGTCACTCAGTCATGTCCGACTCTTTGTGAACCCATGGACTATACAGTGCATGGAATTCTCCAGGCCAGAATACTGGAGTGAGGAGTAGTCTTCCCTCCTTTTCCAGGGGATCTTCCCAACCCAGGGTTTGAACCCAGATTTCCCGCCTTGCAGGCAGAGTCTTTACCAGCTGAGCCACAAGGGAAGCCCTATAAAGGAGACGATAACCTTAAAAACAAAAAGAGATCCACAGATAAGCTATCCTCAACTATTAATAGCTTTCAGATAGTATTTAAAAGATGTTTAAAAAATTACAGACTCTTAATAGAATCTATCACAAAGGTCAACAAAAGCAGTACAATATTAGATAATTCACACAGTGAATTGGTATGAAACAGATGCAGAACAGTCAGGTGACTGGCTCAAATTATGACCATCAGTCACTTTAGGGAAAAAAATAAAAACAGAAACAGTCCTCAACTTTCAAATCCAATCCTCTTTATAAGAGGATTAATCATGAAACTGCAGGGACTTAACCACACCCTTCATGTCCTGTCTCACACTCCCTTCCTTAACCCTCAACAATGTGGGTTAAGCAGTGACTGTGCCAGGCCAGGTGAAGATGCTCTTCTTGACCTCAAGGTACTTGCCACTTACTGTCTTTTCTGTCCATGAAAGAATCTAGTGGAGGCAGGTATTTCTCCACATATNAATGTACGAAGAACTTCAAGTAAAACATCTAATCATGGAAGAATAAAATATTCTGATAGTGAAAGCCAAATTTATTAATTTGTAGTCACAAAATGTATTATTGAGGATTACATACATATCAACAATTAGTTTCAAGTGACATAGAAATAAGACAAGTGTATATATATAAGAAGACTGAGGTAGCATAGAAGGAAAGACTGATAAACTGTTGGAAGGAGCTTAATAAGAGGACTACAGGGAAAGATTCATTGTTTACAGAAAGAGCAATATTTAAAAAATGAGTAAATGTTCACCAGAAAGGTAAGAAATGAGGAGATATTCCAGATGCCCTTCAAACTCAGTATTTCCAAAACACTCCTAAGTTATATTCTTCCCAAACCTGCTTTTCTTTTTGCATTAATTAATGAAACCATTATTCCCCCAGTTGCCTAAGCCAGTGACATAAAGCCCATTAGTGATTCCACTTTTTCATTACCTTGAGTTAGTATTTCAGTTAATCTGCTCCAGTGAATTAAAATAAGGGTTTTGTTTTTCGCATGTAATGAAAAGTCTGAAGGTAAGTAGTTTCCAGTTGGGAAGGCAGCTAAACAGTGCCTTCAGGGCTCCAGCTCTTTGTGTCTTCCTATCCCACCATCCTCAGTGTGGGACTCTCATCCTCCTGGTTGCTGTATACTTCCCTCATTTTATCTGCATTCCAGAATCTACTTCCTCATGAAAGCATGGTGCAGTCCCAGTGCTTACAGGAATGGGAGGAACTTATGTCCATTTTGTGTGTATGTATATTCAAAAAAAAAAAAGTGGAGGAGATAGGAAAGTTTTGGAAATACCGTTTGAAATGCATGTGAGAAATCTAATAGTTACTGTTTAGGTGGTGTTTGGAACACCCAAAGCTGCTATAGTCCTGTTACTTAGGAGAAAGATTTGAGTTTGAATATAATTTAAAGAACCAATAGCCAGTTTTGTGATAGGGAAGACTGTTAGAGTGCTTGGCATTGCCCAGGAGAGGTATACAGAGTAAGAAGATAAGAACGCTAAAGGGAAAATCTTGGGAAATTCCTTACAGGGTGATAGGAGCAAAGTGGTAAGAAATACAGATAAAAGAATGTTCAAGAAGGTTAGGCATAGACTCTGGTGAGCTTAATGTAAGGATTGAACATGTTTAATCCTTATTGGATTATCAGCTAGAAGTCATAAGGCCTTTTCAAAGAACAGTCTATAGAACGGAACCAGTGAAAGCTAGGTTATAGTGGGCAGAGGAGTGAATGGAAGGTGTTGATAAAGAGACTGTCAATTGTCTTGGCTAGTGATTGTTGGCTGCAAAGGACAGCAAATAGGGCAACACCTGAAGAGAACAGAATAGAGAACAAATTTGGCTTCTTTAATTTTTTTTTTTTTACTTTATTAGTAAGATTTGAACATGTGTATAACCTGCAGGGAAGAAGCCATTGGTGAGAGAGAATTTAAAGATATAAGGAAAGAAATAATTGATAGAACAAGGCCAGGCATAGGCAGGAAGGGATGGGATCAAGAACACAGGTGGAGGGATTAACCTTAAATAGGAGTTGAATCTCTTCTTCCTGTGATAGCATCACGGGGAAGGTGCACTTAGATCTACGTGGATACATAAGAGAGACACAAAGGGTCTGACTACTGTCGTCTCCAGCTTTTATCTGATATCTGTCTTGACTGGAGGTATGTAAGAGATCAGGAAGGCAGAACTAGTGACTTCACTTGTGAGTATGAAACCACGGCAGGAATCCTGAGCACCTGCTGTCAGATTTTGAAAGCATTCACTACTTTTTAAAAAAAAGAAATTAATTTGTTTTATTTTTGGTTGTGCTGGATCTTTGTCGTTGCACTGGCTTTTCTCTAGTTGTGGTGAGTGAGGCCTACTCTCTATTTTCGGTGCTCAGGCTTCTCACTGTTCTGACTTGTCTTGTTGCGGAGCCTGGGCTTCAATAGTTCAGGTTCTCAGGCTCCAGAGCAAAGGCTCAACAGTTGTGGCACATGGGCTTAGTTGTTCTGAGTTATCTGGAATCTTCCTGGATCAGGGATCCAAACCGTGTCTCCTGCACTGGCAGGCAGATTCTTTACTACTGAGCCACCAGGGAAGCCCGAAAACATTTACTAATCTTAAAGTCATACCTACATGATAGAATGCTTCTTAGCATTTCAAATGTCGTGGACTGAAAAAAACAAACAAAAGGACTGGTAGGTCAGACATATCATTCACTTACAGTTTCTGAAATGATCAGTATGCTTCCAGAAGAGAAAGCTTGATCTCATGATATAGAGTTGTTATGGAGAGAATGGGAATACATTTAATTGTGATGATTTAAGGTTCTTAACTCTTGAACTAGTTTATTTGTAAAATGGCTGTTCTGAAAAGAGAATATATTGCATATTATAGGAGAGGAAAATATACATTTGAAAGTACATACATTTTTGTTTAGGAAATGGAACTTGAAATTACAATGAGACAAGGAGTAAATATAATTGGGTTGACAGAGCCAGTTAAATTCAGGGCTATATCTTTGGTAGTATGTTTGGAGGGCTTTGCGAGGACTGTTTGACTTCATTACTTAAAGTACTAGTAGCCATGGACTGTAGGACAAAGCTGAAATAACGGTTTGCCGGATATCTGTCACAAATTATACAAAATTATACTAAATGGATAAAGTAAATGAACATGCTATTTATTTGTAAGTATATATTATTCTTAGCACTTGAGTTTTATGAGCAGTAATTTTTTTTTCTCATTTGGATGTCTGATATTTTGCATACCAAATTTAAATATTCAAACAAATGTATCTTATATCTATTTTGTATAAGATATATATATACACACATATAAGGGCTTCCCTCATATATGTATGTTATATCTATTTTATCTCATAATGTGAATTGTAGTGGTCTCTTTTTGTTCTTTTCTCTGTGAGAGTCAGGATGACAAGGAAGGTGCCAGCCTCGACTTTGGAACCAGGTTAGCTCTGAATTTACCAGCTTCATAATTCCATTCCTCATCTTCCTCATCTATAGTGATATTAATAATACAAATCTTTTAGACTTTTTGTAAGTACTCAATGTGTAAACTGACTAAAAGCCCATAAAACAATGCATAGCATAGTGCAAACATTCTCCCAAAAGTCAGCTATCATGAAAACATGGTGATGATATTAATATTTAATTAACACTTCTTACAGCAAACCTCCTACATATGCTCAATATTTTATAATGTTAACCTCAAGGAAATGTAAGTTGCCATGAAGCAACTAGATTTTAACGTACTTATTTTTTGATATTGGATAAAGTTAAGTTTTGAAGGAGTATAATATTTATCACAGTATCAAAAGCAAGTGTACAATTAACTTATTCTTTTTTTTCTCTCTCTTTTTTCTTCCTTCTTTTATCCCTTTCTTTCCTCTCTCTCTTTCACTGTGTCTTACAAAATGGAGAATCCTTTTTGTGGATATTCTATTTTAAGAGTCCAGATAGAAATGGAATATTATTAAGTTCTTTTTGAATTTAAAAAAATGTGAATATAAACTAGGTGAAAAACTGATAATGAGTTTAACTGAAAAGAAGACAAACAGCATAAAATCTATGTGCAGAGGATATGCAGAAGAAAAGCGAGTATAATAATAAATTGATTGTCTCAGCAAAGATTGATAACCCCACTGATTATTAAAAACAAGGAAATGGAATGCAATTGAGTGGTTATTTTATATAACACAATTGTTTGTTTTATTTCCTTTAAGTTTTAAAGTTATATTTTCTTTTTCACTTCTTAGACTTGTTTTGGTTTATAAATAAAAAAACAGCTAAAGACCCTTAAAACTTTTAAAGATGTCTAGAATCAGCATTTTATCTTATGTCCACTAGATGGCAGGTAGAGGATTCAGAATGCCTTTTAGAAGCTATGTGTAAGCTGTTCTCATTTGCAACACTAGATGAGAAAACCGATTTGGTTGAAAGTAGGACATTTTGGAAATGAGTCTCTTTTTCTTTCACCCTCCTCAATCTCCCACACATAGCCTTAAAAAAAAAAAAAGGACTGGTCAAACTGGTAAAAGGGTGTAGAATTTCTAATAAGGCTTTTATGTCTTTATCTACAGTTACAGGGTAGAACAACAGAAAGCTTGCAAATTTATTTTCTTTATTGAAAACTGTATAACTAAAATCCAGCAACAAATCTGTATTTGACTAGCTATGTATTTTTGCAAAAACATTTACAATCTTTTTCTCTTTTGGGCACCTACAATCNATAAGAGACAGCTGTTATGGAAGGGGCAGTTGGAGATTAGAGTATAACTTGGCAATCAATTTTCTTTCTTTTTTCCTCCCTATCTTCTTTATGATAAGAGAGAGTAGGGAAGTAGAGAACTTTAAGATTCTTTTTCTTTTTTTCCCCCCAGTTTTTATTGGAATCTTTTTTTTTCCCCCCCTGGTTTGAAATGAGGTAGAAAGAATCAAATTTTCTGTTTTGAACACATGCCTTTCCACGGAGGGGCCAATGCCCTGGAAATGTAAAGGGCCAATCTTTGTTACAGAGGGGTTCATTTCAGAGAAGGGTGTGTTCTGCAAAGACAAATAGGTCCCACAGATAGTTGCCAAGGGCACGGAATATATCTTTGCATTACACCTTGAACTAGCGTGTTCATATCACCTCTTTTTTATTGCATGTACCATAAATGACTGTAAAAGTTTGCAAATCATGCAGAGACCTTGGCAGTCAATANGTGTTCTGCAAAGACAAATAGGTCCCACAGATAGTTGCCAAGGGCACGGAATATATCTTTGCATTACACCTTGAACTAGCGTGTTCATATCACCTCTTTTTTATTGCATGTACCATAAATGACTGTAAAAGTTTGCAAATCATGCAGAGACCTTGGCAGTCAATACTTCGCAGGAAATCTACAAAGAAAGGAGCTGGGGAAGAGATCCAGCCGAGCAGTTTTACTTTTTTTTTTGGCACAGGAACCCTAGGTTGACATTGAGAATTAGTGAAGGTTCGATTTTTGACATTGTCTCAGCCAGAGGTGTCCGCAGAGCCACTTAATCTGAAATGTTGGTTTTTTCATTTAGATTAACAGGTAATGGAAACACTCCTGTGGCCTTATTTACATGGGTTTACTCTAGGTGCTCATTAGTGATGAAGCCATAAAAGAGAGGCTAATTTTTATGTGGGCCAATGTGTGGGCAAGTAGGGTGTCTAGCTGTGGAGGCCTAGCCTGCAGCTTTTCCGAAGTCTGTTTTTTAAGAGCCTAGCTCTCCAAAGAGCCAGGCGAGGGTCTGGGGGTTGCTTTTTGGGATCTACACTGTGTTGGTGATGCTGTGGCTGGGGGAAACACTAATCGGCCCCCCTCCTCCGTGTTTAATCTGCCCATTCTGCGGATTTAGGTAAGGGGGGGAGTGTTTTACCACTTTAAATTCAAGGCATGAAAGGGGGGTGCCCGGTGAAAAGTCCGACAAAGCAAATACAGACGAGGGTACCAAAGCCCGGGATTCGGAGACAAACTCTGCTACTGCTCCAGGCCGGAGGGGCAGACCTCACTGAAGCTTCTATGCAGGGTCGGCGCCGGCGATGAAATGGCTTAGCATCCCCTTTCCTACAGTCGGGGGCCTCGCAGCTTTAAAGCTTCGGCAGTGCCTCGCTTAGGACTGCGCTAGAGACCAAAGGGGTGTGCTTTCCCGGAGAGAGACTGGGTTACTGAGCAGTGAGCGGCGGCGGGAGAAAAAGCCCCGGGCCCTACACTCCAAGATAGAATGGCTTTAGAATGTTCCGCTCAAACACACACACCCCACCTCCACCTCCAGCGCCCTCCTCTCCCCAACTCCCGACCCCCACGCCAGTCCAAATGACTGGAATCCTTCACTTCTGATGCCAAAAACATTCGGTGGAGTCCAGGGAGTTTTTGAAATTCTGGCGGAGGCTGCTTTATCCGTTGATTCGCCCGCAGGGTCAAACAGAGCCCCAAAGGTTGAGTTGGGGGATGCGCTGAGCTCAGCTCCAGCCTTAGAATTGCCCCTGAAACCCCCGTGGCCACAGCCCGCCCGCGGTTCTTTACATCTGAGCGGCTTAGAAGGGGTCTCTGAGCTTTGCCCAATCCAGAAAGGACCGGCAGGTGGAGAACTGTGCGAGTTTTTTAGTTTTCCTTTTTAATTTTAACCCCCAGCGGGGAAGCGTGCGTGCGGGTGGGCGGTCATCGCCGCTAACTGCGCCCTCCCAGGCGGTGGCCGGCTCCAATGTGGGTGCGACGGCTGTGACACCGGGTCAGCAGAGGTGGAGCACCTGGGCAGGAAGTGGACACCTCCCGTCTGGGGAAGGTTTCTGTTTAGGCGGAGGGCGTGGAGCTGCCCTCGGAGACAGGGCCTCTAGGAGCTGAGATCTGCAAGACCTTTCCCCCGCAGGTTTCGCGCGCCGGCGTGCGCCCTCCCCACCGCTCTGCCAGAGGCCACAGCTTTTCATTCATAGTATCAGAAGCGCTCCTGGGAAAACCCGGAATTTTTATCCAGACGGTCTGGTGGCATTGGGAAGGGGGGAAAAAATCGTGTAAAAAAGTTGATCAAAGCAAAAAGGAAAAGCCCAGGTTAAACGAGACATTTAACAGGAAAGCCAGGCAAAGAATTTTATGACGCCACTTTGCGGTGTTTAATTTCAGATTAAAAGCGGATATGGTATAAACACATATGTGTGTGATTTCTCCCTAAATACTGACTATTGAAACAGAACTTTGTATTTTCGGAAAACCTTGCCCTAAAAAATTATTCCGATCTCTTCCTTCTCCTGTTGTTCCGCCCAACCCTACCCCTGCCATGCGTCAGGTCAGGGGAGACTCCTCTCCACAGAGCACATTTTTCATTCTCAGCATCATAAACCCACGCCATGGAGAATCGTAATAAATTAGTCTCAGGAACAACATAAGTGATGCTCTAAAGCTGGGTCAGTTGACATTGGTTGATTTAGTAAAAACTGCCAAAGCTGTAGCTGAGTCAACCTCTCATACTTTCCTTTAGTTCACAGAGTCACTTATTTGTCTATTTAATTACCTGAAACCACTCACTACTTGCTGCGAGTGAGAGAGGACTGGCAGTGTTACACTCGTAGAGATTTTTCTAAGTCGAACAGAGGCAATGCTTCCTCTGTGCGTGCTCAGTCGCCTCCGACTCTTTGTGACTCAACTGTAGCCTGCCAGGCTCCTCTGTCCACAGGATTCTCCAGGCAAGAATACTAGAGTGGGTTGTCATTTCCTCCTCCAGATCTTCCCCACCCAGGGATGGAACCCTCCTCTCCTGCTTGGTAGGCGGATTCTTTACCACTAAGCCACCTGGGAAGCCCCAATGCTTCCTTTAGATAATAACTGTCTTAAGACTTTATATACTTCCTTGAATGTACTGTTATTTCCCTTATTAATCAAAATCCTTGTAACAATAAAATCCTCCGGCAGAGGTTTTACATATTGTGTAAAAATAATTGTTGATACAGAATATATGATGATCACTTCCTGGTAGATTAGCGATTCTACCACACATGGATGAGAAATTGATCATCCCAAATCGAACCCACTGACATTAGGGATTGTTAGGAGCGAAATAAACGGAGACTCTGGTTTCTCTGCAGGGAACTATAGATGTCAAATGGCATCAAAGTTTCTGAGAACAGGCATGGACAGTTTCTAACTTGAGACTTTTCAGCTTTTTATGGGAACTCTATATTTCTATTTTGGCAAAAGTAAGACAACCTACACTCATTATCCAAGTATGTGGAAATATTTTTTGAGAATGACCATGGGTGATCTTTAAACAACACACCCTTGAAAGATTTGCATAATAAATACAGCCGGTTAATAGTTATTCTCGTGCCTGGGCTGTCTCCGGAGGGTTTCCTGGAGCGGATTTGGACAGAGGGAGGCCGCTTTGGAGACCTGGTTTGCAGACCACGTGGGCAATGAGACCAAAAGAATGTGTTTTGCTCAAGAAGGTAGACCTAAAGAAAATAGTATGTGATCTCTCTTCTTTGTTCTGATTTGTGAAACACCAACTGCTTGTTTTTAAAGGAGCTTTTCAGCAAGAGATTCAGAAGGAGGAAACCGAGAAAGTTTAGTAAACCTGATCTAAAAAGAAAAAGAAAAAAGACCTAGCCCTTTGATCTCCCTGGCATTGTTATTACAGTCTTAAAATAACCGCCACCCCCCCCCC